>JADRCD010238035.1:0-23711 GCA_019843815.1 Montemys delectorum
AAGTCACAGGTCATAATTGTGAGCATGTCAAATAATAACACTCCCGCATTGCTGGAGGAAGCGAAAACTTGTACAGCCATTATGGAATCACTGTGGCCATTCTCCTGGAAGATGAGAATCAATTTTCCTTAAGATCTAGCTGTACTACTCCTGGGCACATAGCCATAGG
The DNA here is from genome assembly GCA_019843815.1 of Montemys delectorum. Classification (NCBI taxonomy): domain Eukaryota; kingdom Metazoa; phylum Chordata; class Mammalia; order Rodentia; family Muridae; genus Montemys; species Montemys delectorum. Next base: position 170 of record JADRCD010238035.1, read on the forward strand.
ATGTTTTACCCTACCACAGAACACTTGTTGAAACATGTTCGTTGCTATTGTATTCGCAATAGGCTGAAACTGTTGACAATCTAGATGTTGCTCAACAGAAGAATGGATAAAGAAAATTTCCTTTCCCAAAATGAAGGTTTATTTACCTGTTTAAAAAAAAAATTGAGATCATGAAATTCTCAACCAAATGTATTAAACTAGAAAAACATTATCCTAAGTGAGGTAATCCAGACCCACCTAACAAAGAAAAGAGGTATCAACACTGGGATACAGTGTTCCTGATCCCAGATGCCTAGAAAAAGCATAAAAATACCATCAATAAAAGTCAGGACCTTTTACCTCCAGTAGAACCCAGCAATCATACAAAAGTGGGCCCTGAATATTCCAATACATTTCAAGCACAGGTAAAAGACCTTGGTACATAAAAATCAAGATACTTAACAGACAGAGAAAGGAAGAATAGTAAAAGTTTCAAGGGAAAAAGACCAAGAATATAAAGACAGACCTGTTAGTAATACACCTGGCTTTTCAATGGAGACTCTAAAAATCATAAGGGACCTGAACTAATGTGGCACAGACTGTAAGAAACTAGAGATGCCATCTCAGATTAGTATAACCAGAAAATGTTTTAATTACCATAAATGAAAAAAATAAGACATGTCATGATAAAAGAAAAGTTTAAGTGATTCAGCCTTACAAGCAGTGCTAGAAGCAAAACTCCAACCAAGAGGTTAACGACAGATAAGAAAATACAGGGAACAAATAAACTCAGACCAACAAAGTCAAAAGGAAGAAAGCTTTCTCTCTATAACTCAGAGACACACATCATTATCACCACCAATACCACCACCACCACCACCACCACCACCACCACCACCACCACCACCACCAATACCACCACTACTACCAACAACAACAAAATAACAGGAACCAAGAAGTATTGGTTACTGATATCTCTCAACATTAATGGTCTCAATTACTCAATAAAAAGAAACAGCCTAACAAAATGGATGTGAAAACATGATCCATTTTCTGCATCCAAGCAGCACATCTCAACATCAAGTACAGATATTACCTTAGAGTAAAGGGGTAGAAAACGTTATTCTAAGAAAAGTCGACCTGTGATGCAAACTAGTGTAGACATTGTAATATGTAACAAAATAGATTTCAAACCACCACTAATCAGAAGCAATATAGAAAGGCACTGCATACTCAAAAGTTAATATCCACCAAAAAGACACTTTAATTCTTAACGTATAACTCCCCAAAACAATGACAACCAAAACATTCAAATATGCAAACAAACAAACCCAATAAACAACAAAACAAAAAGTATCAGGAATAGAATTGTCCAGGGTCTTTACAAGATCAATGAAGGTACTTTTCCTGTCCTCCTGCCTAACAAGCACTAGACCCATCCAAGGTCTCAGTGGATGCCTGCTGTGAAACCCAGGCCCAGCCTGGGTCTCCTAAAGCCGATGCGATGCAATACTCTTATCCTCAAATCCTCTGGCATTTACTATCAATCCTCAACAATCAAGCTCCACCGTCCATATCATGATTGCATTCTTATTTATTTATTTATTTATTTATTTATTTATTTATTCTTTTTAAGTTTTTATGAGACATGGTTTCTCTTTATAGCCATGACTGTCCTAGAACTCACTCTGTAGACCAGCCTGGCCTCGAACTCAGAAATCCACCTGCCTCTGCCTCCCAAGTACTGGGATTAAAGGCGTGTTCCACCACCGCCCAGCTATTGCATTTTTTCTTTTCCTTTCTTATTCTTATAAAATTATGATCCATTCATAATCCATGCCATTTTTAGTCAAGGACCTGCTTAATAACGTTGAACATTGAGTTAAAGAATCAGAGGTCCAAGCATACGGAATCTAGTTCAGAAAGAAAATATCTGGTCCAAACTGATGTTTCTGATGTTTCCTTTCAGAATGTATTTCTTTCACCTGAACCTCAACTCTTGTGGATTTCTCCTGTGTGTGTAGAGAAGCAACAATACTTTACGTTGAATATAAGGAAACCTGTGTGTTTCTTTCATTGTGTCACCCAGCTTCTTGGTGCAGGTCATTGTGCTTTGGGTTTGACTCAGTCTTCTCTGAAACTGCAACAATTCATCCTTCTCTATTGCAGGCAGGGCAAAAATGACTATTTGTTTGATCATAATCCTAAGTAAATCAGTGTGCATCTGCATGATTTGTGTAGTCACAGCAGTTGGTAATTAGTGTAAATAGAGATCATGTCACAGCTAAAAAGAATAATTAAATCTCATAAGAATAGAAACAGGTACTGCTTTGTTCTATTATCTGTGGGTTCCCTTTTTTCTTCAAAATTGAATTAGATAAATTAAATAATTGTATTTTGAAATAACTTTTACATGAAAATATTCTGTGCCTTATTACTTGATAAAAGTAAAATCTTATCTCTGTATAAAAAAGGATAGAAAAAAGCAATGCAATATTTCTTAGGCATATTTTAAATAGGGAATTTTAGCAATTTTAAACCGAGAGAGTAAAATGCTAAAATGTAAATAACTTCTATGTGGTTTATCTCCAAATAAAAAGCAGGAAGAAGACACATCAGAATGACTAAGGCTTCTATGTCTAGCTTCACTTCTTTGAAGGAGTTCATTTTGTTTTTATGACTAAACCGGTTCAATCCTTCAAGTGCCTCAATGGAAATGTTTTAATGAGTTTGTTTTTGTTCTGTGTGTTGCTTCCGGTATGTCTATAGGTCTATGTGTTTGTGTGTCTGTGTGTGTTTATGTCTGAATGTGTGACTTGTTATTTTTAATGTTTTAATGGAAAGTACATCTAAATAAGCAATAGGCTCTACTGAATTTAAAAGCCTTGTGCTTTTTTGTATTTGTCTTAGAGCCACATATGTAATAATTTACAAATAATTCATAGTTTCTCTGTCAATGATGTTTAAATGTCAGTGTAACGTTCAGAGTAGTAGCATTAACTTTAATTTATCTCAACAGATAACTTATCTCAATGCATGAGATGCTAAATTTCAGAGTTTATAAAATGTGCCCTTCACACTAGCTCCCTTAGTTCTGACAAGAGCTGCATGAAGCAATTATTTTCTTAGATGAGGGCATCATTTCAAAATGTGGGAGTCTAATTTGCAGCAAAAGCATGTTATTTGGAATTCAACTGGTAGAACCACAGATTAAATTCAGAGTCTTCAGCTTTTGAATACCTAAATATCCAAATCCATTTAATGGCAAGGTGACCATATGTTCTCAAATGGCATAAAATTACAGTTATGCAAAAGCAGTGAGCACAAATATTCTTTTTGTTTTCTTGGTTCCTGAGACAGTCTTTCTGTGTCACTTTTGCTGACCTTGAACTCTGAATATTTCCTTTAGCATCCATTTCTATGACTGAACAGTTTTTTTAGAATAAGAGATATGCCTTTGAAAATATGTGTATTTGATTATCATTATTCATGCTAATTATGTTTTATAAAATCATTTTACACTGGATTAGCAAATCTTGAATTATTGCTCCTGAGGGATCTAGCATGGTAGATTCCTGCAAGTCTGAGTCACAGCATTTTCATTAGCTGATCCACACAAAACTTTGTTTAACATACATTTTCTCTACAAAGACGTCCTAGATGATACGTATATTTTTGATTCGTTAGCATTAAGACCTCAGTCAACAACACTATAAGTCATGCCTCAGCAAAGCTTGTGTATCACTTACCTAATTCTTTAAGACTCATGACAACTTTAAGTGCACCTAGAGACATTAGACAAGAGTTCAGCATTCTGCTTAGGAGACATTTAAAATAGAAACTTCACCAAACAAAAAACAATAAAACAAAAAAAAACAAAAATAAAACCAAAACAAAACAAGAAGACACCCTCCCCCCCAAAATTAAAAAAAACTCTAACATTGTAAAAGTAAAGTATAAATGGTTACAAAAGGGAACATAGGGCTCTGATTTGAAAGCTGCAGTAAGAAGGCTAACCATCTCTGTGCTAGATGCTGGCTGAAGAAGGGAGTATTGAGTAGCACACATATTCTACCTCTGTGTACACATGATTATCTTCACATTAGCATGAAGTCACTATGAGTAATGATTTAGGAGTTGCACATAAACTGAATTCAGGAAGCAAATTCTCAAAAACAAAATTCACGACTAATTAGTATTAATTGTATTACATCTTAAACGCAAAATACTGTGGTATGTATTGAAGATAAGATGACTATTACCTTACTTTTCATTTGATTAGTTCAAAGTCTATCCAGGAAGACAATATTCACAGATAACCTGTCTCAAAAAAAGAAAAGGGCATTCATTCTTTAGTTTCTTTGTCTTACAGTATTACACATCAAGAATTTCATGGTCCACACCTTGCCCAATTTTGACCATTTGTAGTTTTCAGATGAATTCCTTGGGGTGTGAAGAAAACCATAAATTTCTATTGATTTTGCTAATACTTTTCAATGAACATATACTGACAAACATAGAAAAGTGAAACATTTCTCCTTTGTTAGTATCATATCACTGCTATTATAGTTGATGCCAAATTAGTAGGTTTATAGACTTTACTAGGAAAAACCAGTCACCAACACCTTTTCTGCAAGGAGGTAGCCAGGCAACATCATGTCACCATATCTCTATCAGTCCTCTAGGTTCTGAGTCATGAGCAAAATATACTGCTCTCTATCAACTTCAACTTCCTGTTTATGTCTGGTAATCTAAAACCCTAATCGTTTTTCTCAGTTTTCTTACTTGAAGGTACACCCTGAAAATTAAAGAACAATTAAAGTGAACACTTTAAGATCTTGCAGTTCTATTTATCTGAAAAGGTTATTTCTAATTTGTTTTTATGCACAGCCATCCTATCAAAATACTGCCACTGCCACTTTTTATTGGAAACTTTGTTATCTTCAACAAAACTGTGTCTTCAAACAGGCAGTTTATTGTGTTGCCTCTATGTGTAGGGAATAGATATGGCTTCAGTTCATAGTGGAAATTAACTCCTAACACACTGATTTGTTTATTTATGGTGTCAATTTCCTAGAAATTAATTTAAAATTTATTAGTCAACTATAAGTCTTGTCCATCTTTTAAAATATGTATTGTCTTTTCATTGTTTTCATGACACAGTGTGTCAATATAGGGACCAGTTACACCTAGAACTTGCAAGGATTAAAGTCTTAGCTTTGTACAAGTTTGAGTTCCAGGTATCCTGCACTATGCTCTGCTTATTTAATTTTTATTTGTAGTACTTTATTATGAATTTATGTTCATGTCTCTTTTTATCTTTTCCCAGCAGTAGTTCTTTACCCTTTTTTCATAGGTTTTTCCTCAATTGTATTTGTCCTTTGAGAATATTTTGCAGTGTATTTTGGTCATTTTTATCCCCAGCTTCTCCCAGTTCTAGCCCCAACCCCAAACGACTCAATTTTGTGTGCAATTCTCTCTTCTTTCCCTTCAACTAACCCTCTTCTCTGGCTTCTGAAAAATTCACTTGTGCAAACTTAACTGAATCTCAGTTGAGCAGCATAGCGCTTGTGCAGGTTAATCTCGGAGTTCAGGATCTACACATTCAGCAACCAGAAATTCTGTAGCAAACCTTTATTTCTGACTTTCTGTACCTTTATAAACATGTGCTACAAAGTCTTGGCATTTTTTTAAGGGTGCAGGTGTGTTGTTTGTCCTGATAAAACCAATTGATTCTCTTGTCAACACCACAGGAAAACCCACATTGCTTCTGTGTGATGATATCTTTCAAGTGCTGGTTGCCTTTTCAGACTTGTGTGTCCTCTTGGTCTGGGAGATTTCACATTTACTTTTAAAATGAAATAACTCGAATGGGCAAAACTTTTGTTTTCATTACTTATTGGTTTTCTATATAAAGTACAGAATGATTTATTTTCATTGATCACACCCAGGTCTCTCACACGAAGAACTGCCCTATTATAAATTGGCCCTGATGAATTATAGTGTAGATTTCCTATCTTTACCAAAATATAGAGCTGTTTCCATTTTCATTAAAATTAGCTCTTTACTCCCAATACCCTAATATAAACTTCCTGGTTTTGTGTCCTCTCAACATAGAATTAATTTTAGCTATTTTTTAAAAAAAATATTTACATGAGCTGGGCATGTATACTTCACTTCTGTCCTGCAATATTGGCTCCAGAGATGAGCTAGCCATGCTAGCCCGAGCTGTCAAGCATCACATGCTAAATGCTCTTCTCCTTACCCACCTAAGAACACTGCTCTTTCTATTCTCTTGTGGAAATGAACTAAAGGCTTTATGTTTACATATAGTTTTGATTCAGTGTGATCTCTCACAATTACTGTTGTGCCTCAGAAAATGACTGGAATGACAGTTGCCTGTAAATTCCCACAGGATATTTATCAGTAATCACTCATTTAGAATCTGCAAGTTGTTCTGGGACATGTGGGATGTAAAATAGGTTAATATTTTATGGTTATGTGTCATTAGATGAAATGGAGGTCTTTGAAATATCATCTTGTTAATCAGTTGATCTTTCCCCTCAATAATTAGATCTTTAAATGTACTTCTAAAATTACTGGTACTGGCATTTTCAGAGGATATAAAATAAAATTCATTTAATGAAAAACTGACATTTGAAAATAATAGATTTTTTTTCTGTATTGAATTTAATTCTCTCTTCATTTTTTCCTGGATAATGCATTGCTTAGTACCATTTGAATTTTGATCTTCTAATTTTTAATGGTTTAAAATTGAGATAATTATAAAGTACATGGTAATGACTAATTAGAATATGAGCAGCACTATGCCTAAAGCACAAATAATAAGTAGGAAATGTGTTTAATTTTTTAATGGTTGAAATTATATCAGTATTTGAAAAATGCAATTCTCATTTTCAATTGCAATTTTGTGCATATAACTACATTTTAGAGCAGAATTATAACTTCCATTTCCTAAGTTAGTTGAAAAATTTAAAAAATTCATCATGTCCCCTTAGATTATTACTAAGTTAAATTAAATATGTATATACAAATAGTATGTATTGTGTATAGCAAATTTGGGCTGAGACTTTATCTATAAAATAGAAAATATAGGGTTGTGTTAAAATACGTATCTTTCTAAAGTCTGTTAGGCAGCTGACTAGTTCACACTGGGCCAGCTGGCATTTGTGGAGCATCTGAAGGAGCCTTCTCAAAGTTGCATAACTAAATTTACATTCTGACTTTTCACTTACTCTGTCACCAGATGACTGTGTCCTAAAGACTTGTTTGTAGCAATCACCATAAACTTTTCTGTAGATGGATATTTTTGTCAAATTCTAATGCTAAAATATGGTCAATTTCAAATGTAGATAAACATATTAATAAGGATGGCATAAGAATCATGGGTAAGTTATGATTATTGCTTTTTTAACTATCTCTTCACACACATCTCAACACATTTTTAATTAGGTTATTTTAGTTTCTCCTTTTCTTTGAAAAAATGTTCTAATCCCAAGTTGGCTAGACCAGTCGTCCTGACTGCTGATTAGCCAGAAAAGTAGGATTATCAGGTGCTTGTCAGGCATGCTGGCTAAGGCAGGCTTCTGCTAGCTCTGGATATTGAGACCTAACATTTAGGAAACAACACCATACACAAAGTGTGCTATCTCTGTCATTCTAATTCCAGTGAAATCATTATGCACAGCTGGAAATAGTTTGCTTCTGGAAGAAGCTGAGCCTCCAAATGCCATTATACATAAAAATAGACTATCAAACCCAATAGTTAGACTTTTGCAATAAGCCAAGAGAACATGTATTTGCTTTTAATGAAAGAAAAAGTCATATGTGTATATATATATATATGTATATATATACATACATATGGGTGTCATATAGAAACTGCTGCTTTCTGGCCTGAACTATGCTAAGAGTTATGAACACTTTCACTGGAGAGTCACTGCAACTTGTAATAATATATGCATTGGGTTCATATAAACTTTCTTTTGAGTCACAAGAAATTTGACATAATCATATTTAGTATGAAATGATGAGAGCCTCCAAATCAAGTATTGAACAGCTGTTTCCTCCGGCCTCACTATTGTGATAAACAAAGGAAATTAGGTTGAATGACCTAAATATCCTCCTGCCCAGCATAAAGTGAATAAATTATATAGCTTAAAAAATAAGTAAATAAAATAAAGGCAGTTCTGGGAAAAGAGGACAGACCAGTGGAAAAGAAAACACAGTATCCCCATTAAAGGATTTCAGAATAGACTTAAAGAGTTCAAAGAAAAATGTAAGTGGTCCATATTAAAGAATTAAGATAAAATTTTATTAAAATAACCACAGAAAAGATTGGTACTCTTGTCCAGATTGTATTACAAAATATACATATCAGTACCAAAATTATGTGATTGGTATTCAAACACTTTGAAAAAGACAGATAACATACATGTTCTGTGATAATTTAAAATCAAAGCACAATGCCAATGGATATACTTGCACATTCTTTAAATAAAAATACCCCTTACTTGACATTGTACTCATTTATTACTTTTACAGGATAAAAATGATATTGTTCTTTTTTTCTATTTTTTTTATTAGATGTTTTCTTTATTTACAATATCTCCTTTCCCAGGTTCTTCTCCAAATAATAATAATAATAATAATAATAATAATAATAATAATAATATAAAATAAAAAAACTAAAAAGTAAAAAAAACCCTGTTCCCTCCCCCCTCCCCCTGTTAACCATCCCACTCGCTCCTGCTTACTGGCCCTGGCATTCCTCTACACTGGGGCATAGAACCTTCAAAGAGCCAAAGTCCTCTCCTCCCATTGATGATCGACTTGACCATCCTCTGCTATGCACATGCTGCTGGAGCCATGAGTCCCCCCATGTGTACTCTTGGTTGGAGTTTTAGTCCCTGGGAGCTCTGAGGGTACTAGTTAGTTCATATTGTTGTTCATCCTAAGGGATTGCAAACCCTTCAGATCCTTAGGTCCTTTCCTAGCTCCTTCATTGGGGATTCTGTACTCAGTTCAATAGTTGGCTGTGAGCCTCTTCTGTATGAGTCAAGTACTGGGCATTGTTCTTATATTTAAATTTATATTTCCAAATTTACTAGTCATAGTTAGCAGATTTTCATGTTTACTAGTCATGCTTTTTGTAAACATGGATAAACTTTTCAAACAATGGTGCATATGACTTGAAGAGCTATACATTGTTATTTGATGAGATGAAAAAATAAACATCAAAATTAGTCTTTAAATACTATATTGTGTTATTTTTGTGTTAGGATTCTGTTACTATAAAATGGAAAAGCATCAGTGTTACTTGGTCTCACAGTTAGGGGTTGCAGGATATTTCATGTAGACCGCCTTGCTTTTAGTGCTGGGTAGGGGAAACAGTTGGCAGGGCCTGGACTGTGTGGTGAAGATTATCTGTTCATATATGGCTGGAGAAACAATATGTAGCTTAGAGAAATGAACCAGCTTCTCAATATCCCCCTCAAGTACATACCTAAATAATCTAAATCTCTCATTTGTCCTTGCCTTTTGAAAGGTTCAATGAACTCCAATATTACTATTCAAGGATGAAGCATTCAATACTTTGACAATACTTTGTCAATCCTTTGACAAACTCCATCATGCATCATAATTACATTTCAAGTCACAAACTCTAGTGTGAGATTTAACTTCAACTTACTAAATTCATTATGTTCCCCCTCAATTTGATGAAACCAGGAACTTCATCATCTTATTAATTTTGAAATAGGGCAGGAGTTTGATCTGAACTGTAGAATGTGGATGGAGGTGAAGCTATTCAACTTTATGAGAAACCATGTATTTCCATTCACCGCTCTGGTAGCTTCCATTTTCTCTATGAGAAGTCAATTTTCCAAGTGTCTGCTGCCATTTTCTGTTGCAAAATTCATACAAGAAAGAGAGGTCAATATCAGCTGCAACCTCTAACAGAGCTGAGCCCAGACTTTCTTAGATGAAGGAGTAATAAATTTCCTGCAAATGTTTCTAGAAGTAAATGGGAAAATGAGCGATATCAATCAGCATATCAAAAGAATGAAAAAATAACTGTCACAAATTATTTAAATTTGTTAGGACTACAAAGAAAACACAAAATAAATTATAAGTAAATATTATATGAAGGATCATTTTTCTTTTGCCAGTTTGTTTGGTCAAATATAGTACCAATCAAGTTATACACAGCTTCATATAAATTTATTAAAAATGCTAAACTTATAACACTTTCCTATCAAAAGTTTCAGAATATATAGACACAAATGTATAAATCTTAGAGATCTTTAGAATTTCCTCTTGTTTTTGTTTTGTTTTGAGTCTCTTGAATTCAACTGACACTTTCTTTTCTAACCAACATGCAGTGGCCTAGCCTTGAATGAGAGAGATGCAGGGATTTGTAAAAGGTCTTGGATATGCCTAATACTCACTATCTCCAAATATACATCATCAATCACATCCCAAAAGAGTAATGCCAATATTCAGGGTTTTATTTTCTAACTTTGACCTGATTGAAGATTATGAGAGACCTAGAATTTTTCTATGTGCACATGCATATATAACATTTCTCCAGGGTGGGTTATCACAGATTATTGCAAATTTACTCTAAAAAGTCAAAGAATAATCACTTCATGACAAAATATAATTGCTAACATACAAGCCTAACACAGATATAAAACAGAGATACAATTTGAGGAAGCTAGCATATGGACAAGGGACCTTGAACTGGGTTCTAGATGGAGTTAATGACTGACATCCTGAGGAGTAGACTCTGTGTAGGAGTGTTCTGTGGTCTCCAGGCACACTCACTCACAGGATCATCACATCAGGCCTAATAGGCCGTATTACCACTTTTGACAATCCATACAATGGTACCTTGTTGTCCCCTGCTCAAGATTACATGCTAATTAATGAGAAAGTACAAGTAGGTTTCAGATAAGCTGACTTTAACATGGTCTGGATGATTTCCCTGTTTTGGGAAATGCAGGCTTTGTTTCCACCATTATCTCACCAGGCTGAGTTCACATGGGTTCTCGAAACTTCCATGACATACTTAGAATACTTCAAAGCTACTAGAATTTTTTGCCTTCTAAAGAACCTTTTATTATATTATAGCATGATATTTTCGAATTAACACTTGTGAGAACACTATGCATTTATATCTACATAGTACTTCATATGTAGTTATTTGATAATCTGAGTATAAATTACATATTGTACCTATGCATTATATCTATTTTCAAAAGATTATGTTCTCTGTGTTGAGTAGCTGCTTGTGTATAGGCCCATCCTTCTGGCCATAAACCAAAGTAAACTGTCTTTAATCACTTTATTTTAATTTAATTATTCTTAGATGTCCTACATGAGTACATTGCATAATTTCCACCCTCTCTCTTCCCCTCCAAATTCTCTTGTGAACCTCACTCCCTTTCAAATATATGACATCTTCTTTAATTATTGTAGAATGAATCTTAGATAAAACATTTTTATTCATCCAAAAGGAATAATGCACACGTGTATTATAGCACTATTCTTGAGATCTAAACTTTTTTCCTGACCTTTATTAAACAGAATCACAAAAATAAACTGGATCCTTACATCAAGAATACAAGACCTGATAACAAAGTATGATATCTAATTTAAAAAGAGTGATTTCTCATCAAACCTGGTCCAAGCCCCTAATTTCTTTGTGAAAAATGTAGTGAATTTTATTCCATTCCATCCAGACCATCACACAGTGATGGTCTGGATGGAATGGAATAAAATTCACTACATTTTTCACAAAGAAATTAGGGGCTTGGACCAGGTTTGATGAGAAATGTAGTGAATTTTATTCCATTCCATCCAGACCATCACTGTGTGAGGCCATTGAAAATCACCCAGTGTAGTACTTAAATTATGAATATCTTTTTATACAATCTCTAAGACTTTTTGAGCCTGATATTCTGCTATGCTTCCACAATTCCAATAATTTATGATCCATTGCTAAACATTTCTTAAAGCAATAAACAATGACGTAGCTCACTAGCTAAATGCATTGATCTGGAGTCAAAATTTTGCTTAGGTGGAATCCAAAATTTATAGTTTTTGGTGATATAACTCAGAAGAAATCATTTCAGCTTGTTTTGGTCTTCATTGTGAAGTAGGGATAATAATGTAACATATTTAGAGAACTCATTTACGGATATTTGAATCCCAAAATTGTTGTTTTAAAACCTGCTTTCGTTCAGTCTCTGCTCCATAGTTAATCTCTGCCACTCCTTCTGTGGGTGTTTGGTTCCCCTTTTTAAGAAGGAATGAAATGTCCACCTTTTAGTCTTCCTTCTTAAGTTTCTTGTGGTTTGTGGGTCGTTCTTCCTGTATTCCAAACTTCTGGGCTAATCACCACTTATCAGAGAATGCATACCATGTGTGATCTTTTGTGATTGGGTTACCTCACTCAGGATGATACTCTCCAGATATCTCTTGAGAAGCTCTGACAATACTTGACTAATACAGATGTAGAGGCTCACAACCATTCAGTGAACTGAGTACACTGTCCTCAATGAAGGAATTAGAGAAAGGTTCTATGGAGCTGAAGGGTTTGCAGCCCCTTAGGACAAACAACAATTACTAACTAGTACCCTCAGAGCTCCCAGGGACCCAACCACCAATCAAGGACTATACAGGGTGGGACTGAATGTTCTGGCAGCATGTGTATAGTAGAGGATTGCAAATTCGATCATCAATAGGAGGAAAGGACCTCAGCCTTGTGAAGGTTCTGTGTCCCAGTGTAGGGGAATGCCAGGGTCAATAAGTGGGAGAGGGTGGGGTGGCAGGCATGGGGAGGGGGGAGGCAAAAAGAGTTTGTTCTTGTTGTTTTTGTTTGTTTGTTTGTTTTTTGGAGGGGAACCTGGGAAAGGGAAAATTTACATGTAAATAAAGAAAATATCTAATAAAAAATGAAAAAAAAAGGTTACTTAAAACAATAAATGCAATGACTTTTTAAGTTAAAAAAAAATAAAACCTGCTTTCGTTTGTTTATGATACTATAGTGAAAAATTGCAGGCTATGTTATTTATAAAACAGAAATACATTTGTCATAATTCTAAGGTTAAGAAGACTAAGCTAAAGGAAAATAAGATGTGACTTGTTACAGCTGCTCACTGCCTACCATAAGATGCCCTGTTGCTGCTTGTTTCAGAGCATGGAGTGTTATGGTCACACATAGTAAAGTAAAAGAGAATAAATCCACTCTCTCATGACCTTTAATAAAACTGTAATCCTAGTAACCTCCCAAGATACCATGAGAACTACTAGAAATCCTTTTTATCTTCTAATGCAATGCTGGCAAGGTACTGGGCTTTAGGATATAAAGTCCCCATTGTGGGAATTAATATATTTATAAAAAATAAAATAAATATTTAATTCAGCTTTGTTTCTGACTTGGAGGAATATAGCCATCAGCAAATAAAAAAGAGCACCCTTACCAGAAACTAGATCTGCAGCTATAATGGTCTAGTGCTCTCTACACTCCTGAGATGTAGAAAATGAGAGTTTGTTGTTTAAATCAATGAGTAACATTCTGTTAAGTGTGAGGTGACTAGTACCTTGTGAGAGGAAACTTAGATGATTTGTTTAAGCTATATTAATTCTGAGTGAGTAAATTAAGGGTAGCATAAGTTAAGCTTTTTTATAAATACCCATTTTATAACAACACATCCTGGAGAGTTGAAGAGTCATGCCTCTTTAGCCCACAGAGGACACTAAAGACAACAAACTCTTCTATCCAAGTCCTTCATGATGAATCAAAAAAAATAATTGGAGGATGCTTACAGAATCTTGGTCACTTACACTCTGGTGCTGCATTACTCTAGTATACCACCCCATCACAGGTCCTTCCCAACCCTGTTGAAGCCTGGATTATAGACAATCTCCTACCTCCCAAGTACTATAGCATCCTCTAAAAGCACGTGTGCTCATGAGAGGATGCTGTACAGCTGCCAGGAGTGAAGGGAGTGATCTGCTGGAATATCAAGTAGTGGTCTAATGACCCCAGTTTTCCCTGAAGAAGGAACCAGTAGTCCTGAACTTACAAGGGTCTCCCTTCAGGTAATCATAGATGCTATGATTTTGCGAAGGCCAAAATACATGACAGAATAACATGTTTTTGATGAAGGAATACATAAAGAATACCAAACACACAGTAAGTAGCGATAGAAATAATAATATAGGTCACAGACAGTGTCAGGAGATAGAATTGCAGTTACAGTGAATTGCAAAACAGTAAAAAATACTCGCCTCTGGTCTTGGACATCAAGGATATTTGTAGTACATACATGAAGAGAACACTCATACACACACAAATAAAAATGAATAGGTTAGTTTTGTGAAGAAATTTTGAGATGAATATACAAGACATATTTAAATCTTGCTGCACTTATAGTTTTTAAGTACACACTTTAAGAAGCAAACCCAGCAGTTGTTTTTACTGAAGTACTAAGTAACTTAATCACAGTGTAAAGAGTAATTCCTTAGCTAGTGAAAATGTCAAGATGGTTTGAATCTGCAAAACATCTTCTGCCCAGTGGTTATATTGCATGTTGCCTCATTTAATTTTTGGCAAGTTGATCCATATTGGTGAAATGAATATATTTCTTGAAAACATAGAATATTTTACTTTCAATTGACAGGCAATAAGTTTTTCAATAAAACTAAGCTGCATATTTTATCTGATCTTCGCAAAGTGCTAGTAGAAGAAAAAGCACCCAACCCATGGCTAAAGGATTAAAAGAGAATTCTCTTTATCATCTCTGTATGTCTCAGGAATATTTTCTTATATCATTTATGGATGAGCTATTCAAAGAAAATTAATGGACTTCTGGTCTGTTTGAGGAAGAGGTGATGGACTGTATATTGAGCTGAGGAACTCATGTGTAGTAGGTAAGCAGATTTACCACTAAACCATACATCTAGCACACAACTTTGTTAATATAGAGATATATTACATATTGGATTCACATTTACATTTCTTCTCATTCACTGTCTTATTTGACCTTGTGGCTCATTCAATTTTGTGGAAAATCATTTACAAAGCTTATGTAATATAGCATCAGTTATTACCACCATTTGAAATGTAGGTGCCTTCTCATTTAACAAATATTGTGATAAATATATGTGTCCACATGTTTGTCTTCAGACATGATTCCTGTAAATACATTACTAGAGGTTAAAAATGTGGCTCAAAGATCATATGTCTTTAAACAATGTGTTCAACATCCTTTTTTAGAGAGCAATTTACATTCTTGCTAGAAGTCTCTTTCTCTGTAGCCTTTAAAACAGTGAATGCTTTTTTTTTCCTGACAACAGGCTAGAATGCTATCTCACTGTCTAATTTGCATAACTTTGATTACTTGAGGGGTAAGTTGAGCATTTCCATGCCCCCTGTAAGTTCCCTGTTCTGTAAGTGTTCTGTTTTGGAGTGTTTGTAGTTTTATGTTTGATTGGAAAATACTCCAGAGCTTTTCTGTGCAGGCAAAATACAATATAACCAACTAGAATTAGTTATCTACCATAGAAAGTCATAGAGGATGCCGAGAAATTCTAAATGCGTGAAGAACTGGAACACAACAAAAATTCATGTGAAAGGAGAAATGTGTGCAAATATTTGATGGAAAAGTCATAGCTATGCAAACTTGCAGAAAGCAGACCACAATGAAGTTAAAGTATAAACACCTGGTGATTTCCAAGGTTCCAACTGAACGAAACAATAAAATTAGGAGCTTCTGTCTGAGGGAAGTTAGAGAAACACTTTTGAATTTAGAAGTATATGTGAGAGTAAACAACGAGATGCAAAGAAATATAACCCTGTAAACTGCAAGAGAGTATCCTACTAAACTTCAACAGAAACCAAAGACCACTGGTGATGGTTGGGATACGCACATCTACCAGAATGTGAATTCTGCAAATTTCAGGCACCTAGTTTTAGAGAAGCTCAGTGGCCTTCCCCAAAAATCTTCAAGTGTTCTTAAAATGTGATTAAGACAATACAGTACAACATAACAAAGAGCTGAATAATTACTGTCACAAATAAATAAATAAATAAATAAATAAATAAGAAACTTCAGACACCATTTTGTTGTTGTTGCTGTTGTTGTTGTTGTTGTTGTTGTTGTTGTTGTTGTTTCACATTGTAGTGCCAGGGAAATTTTAGTAATCCCCCAAAACACAGGAGCCAATCTGATGCAACTCACAGCAGGGTCTATTCTATTTGAGCTAGCCCAGCCTCCACCACACTTCCTCACAGCACACCACACAGTCACACTGGATGGGTTTGGAACATGGGGGATTTTGATTCATTCTCCTAGTCCTCTGGCCCTCTTTCCTATATTTCCCACACCTGAGCATACACAGGCTATTCAGAGGCCCCAGGCACATATTTAGCAGACTTGCAACTCAGTCTTCATGTGGGTAACCAACAACTGGAACGGGTTTGTCCCTCAAGCTGTAGCCTGACTATGGAATCAGTTTCCCAATAGGATTGCCTTGTATGCCCACAATGGAAGAAGCTGTCTAATCCTGCAACAAAATTGAAGAGGCAGGATAGGGGCAGGGGGTTACCCAGGGAGGGGCCCACTGTCAGACAACACCCTCTCAAAGAAGAAGTGGAGTGGCCTGAGGGGATGGACTGTTGCAGGGTGGCGGGGGGGAAGGGGGATAGCATTTGGGATGGAATTAAAGAAAAAATAAAATATAAATATGCATTGATAGTCATGGGGCAGAGTGATTTAAGAAAGTAGCACTTTTTAATGTGTTGAAATGGAAGAATGCATTGAACAATGTTGAGATGAGACAGCCCACGTTTCCATGAAGCCTTCATAAAGGCTGGATTAGGAAACCCAGTTCTGCTTGAAAGAGTATAGGACATGGGCAGGGAAGAGGTACAGAAATGTGGTCTATTGAATGTGGTCAAGCATTACTTATGGACAGAGTAACAATGAGTGAGAACCACGACAAGCTACAATGAAAAATATTCTGAAAGGATGAAGAAAGACATGCTAATTTTAATTTATGAATAAGAACTCTTAGTGATCCTACATGCAAAAAGAAATGCCAGGACAAATCATATACACATAAATAAAAGAAAGCAATAAAATTAAAGAGAAAGAAAGAAATAAACTTTTGCCTACTGCTATTTAATTTTAAGAAACTGATATCTGGGGCTGGAGTGATGGCTCAGAGGTTGAGAGCACTGACTGCTCTTCCAGAGGTCCTGGGTTCAATTCACAGCAACTAGATGGTGGCTCACAACCACCTGTAATGGTATCTAATGCCCTCTTCTGGTGTGTCTGAAGAGAGCAATGGTGTACTCATATACATAAAATAAATAAATAAAATCTTAAAAAAAAGAAACGAATATTCAATTTTGATAGAAAGTTTGTGGGCCTGGCTCTGGGAGATGGACTGTAAATATGTATAATATGTAAATAACTTTTAATATATTTGAAGGCTTTAAGAATATGGATAATAAATATAAAAGTGCTCTAGAGTGAATATCATTACAGACAGAGGGGATGTTGAAAGGAATACCCAAAGAGCATCTTTAATTCTTGTCTCATAACTTTTATATGTATTTAATTTCCCACATAGGGTTGCTTATGAAACATAAGCCCTTCCTTATTGAATTTGTTTTCTTTCAACTTATCTTCTTTTACAGCTTTAACTCTCAGGATCCTGTATATGAGCTGCATGTGCCTGCTTCTCTCTGTTTATTCTTATTGCCTGTGTCATCTGTTTTCAGTCCAAAGACTTTAAAAGGCAGGAAGCCTATCCATTTATTCTGGTTGCTCCGGAAAGGAAGATGTGATATGATAATGGCTGTCAGAGATTAATTCACTAGGCAACAGTTAAAATGGTCCCATCTTAGAAAATCAGTTTCTTATGTAGTTTTATTTTCTAGTAAAATTTATCATAAGATTGGTCATCTTTAAAGGTACACTGTTAGCTTTTGGTCACCAAGAAAATCTTGCTTGTAAATACCTACTCTTTTAAAATATCATACCATATTAAAGAACCAGTTCTTTACACACCAAATTGGAATCTAGAATCTAAGAATTTAGAAAAGTCTCACCAAGAATCTTCTTGTGATGACATAGAACTGTTTTATCTTTGCTTTTGATTCAATTATGCCAAAAAATTTGTACCCAAATAGTCCTTCAGTCAGTTTTACAAACATTGTAACTTTTAATGCTCATTGTTAACATCCTGACTTTTCCAGCTTTGGTTTATAGAGTGCTGGTCACAAAGTTTGTTCCCTGGCAAGGATAAAGAATTGAAGAACCAGGAAAGGAGGAAGACTGAAAGACTGAGTTTCAGAAAAAAAGAAAGTACAATTTGTTTTCTCTTCAGGCAGAGAGCTCTAAGCCTGGGAATCTGGTGAAGAATTCTTTATAAGAAGCAGAGATTGAGACCTTTGTACTGTTGCTCTTGTTTAGTTACCCACACCTGCACCACCCCACTACTTGTATGCAAACAAGAAGCTGCCATCTCACTTGGTGGAGGAGGGGACATTTGTTTTCCTTGTCTTTCTATGTATTTTTTTTTTTTTTTATCAAGAAGGAACACTGTGTCCCTTTGCAAATCTCCAAATACTCAAGGTCAGTCTAGTCTACATAGTGAGTTGGGCTTCATATGACACAATGTAGAAACAATAAGAATGAAAGAGATGTGAGGGAGGGCAACACACATAAACACATACATACACATACATAAATACACACACATATAAATAGAATAAACAATAATATAAGCAAAAGACCAATAGAAAACAAGACTGTGAGATTTTAAAAAGTCTACAAAATTTACAATTAAGTTTCTTTTGTATTGAACATCTATTGCTGGGCATTGTACCTACTCACAAGTGTAGTTTTTATATTCAATGGGACTCCATTGGAGAAATTGAAGAGAACTTCTTGGTTAGGGATGGTAATCCATGTCCCTTTCCCCTCTCAGCAATAGGAGCCTATCTGATTGAAATCTGTTCAAGCCCTATTCCTGTCCCCATACTATCTGAGATAGGCATATATATGTCTGAAATGGGAGAGCCAAATCAAATTTTCAGAGCCTGTTTCTCAGTGAACTCAAACAGTATATGAGAACTTCATGTGTACACAAAAGGCATTTCCTTCTCTACTAAACCAAATCAGTGATTTATAATCAGCAGAGAACTTGCTATTGAGTTCAGTGATAACTGACTTCATTCAAAACATGTCCACGTTATGACATGCATAGATTGATTTATGAAACCTATTATCTATAGGATAGCATACTGGGAATAGAGCTTGACAAATAAAACTGAACTTAAAGCTAATAAAATCTGAAAACATTTAAAGTCTTCAAACTTTACATGACCAGGGGTGAATGGCAGTGAGCACTGATGTGTTAGAATATCGGCTTCCATCTGAACACAGCACACTAGGCCCAAATAGCTCCACGTGTAAGAGGTTTTATTGGGAGAGAGAGAGGGAGAGGGAGAGAGAGAGAGAGACAAGGTAGCAGCAGAAAGAGAAGAGGGGTGAGAGAGACAGACAGACAGACAGACAGACAGACAGACAGAGAGGCATTCCCCATATATATGTATGTATATATATATGGATGGTGACATGGTCACAGGTAAAGGTGAGAAGTGAGCCCAATAGATTCTGGGAATATGGTGGCTCTTGTCTTGGCAACAGGTCTGTGAGGCCCACCTATGTGATGTCATGGGTTTCAGAAGTCCCTCCTTGTTATTATAAAGAGGAGGAAAGAAAAAGGGAGGGAGAAGCCGATGGTGAAAAGGGAACGAGGGTGTCATATCTCTTAAGCTACTTCCTGCTGTCTAAGGGCATCATCAATGGGGCATAGCTGGCTTTCACTATTGGGATCTACTTGTAAACAGGTTCCTCTGTGGACAGTGGCTCTTTTGTGGACAGTGGCTGGTAATCCTGTAACAGGAGCTGACTAATAGTTTGGTTAGAATTTTTTTGTATTTATCATTGAAGGAATGTATAAACAAGATTAATGAGGCAGGGAGCAAATAATAATACCAGGAAGATGATTAAGAGAGGCGTTGCAAAAGAGAGGATTCAATTCTATATAGGTTTTTTGAAAATTCAAGAACTGGATGTCTCACAGGTGCTGAAATTTTTTTATGTCTGACTGTAACTTCTGGACTTTATTTCTTACTATCCCAGATTGGTTGACATAAGCTGGTGGGTAGGCAATGATATGCCTGAGTGCCACAAAGAATTGACGTGTTTTGGACTGCAGGGGATTGTGGCAGAAATGATATATCAAGTGTTATAGTTCTATTGCAGTCTATGGAGCTTAGCCTTCCTACAGAACCAATCCCAGAGGTCTTAAAACAGTTTGCCACACCAAAGCGAGGGATAGAGGTAAGGTATGAAATCATGGCAACATTGGAGTCAAGGCAGCTGACAAAGGGTGAGGTAATGTGATTTGGCAGTATCACTGGAGATGCTGTAAGTGACAATTGTGAGTTACTTCCAGGGGGTACACATAACCAGCAATCTTTAAAGTGTCCAAGTCTGGTAACATTAAGGAGTTGGTATGCTGAAGTTAAGGTCTAAAGCAAAATGAGAAATGGCAAGTTATGGCCATTTATGAGGGGTGTCAAAGAGGTAAAGACCTCTGAGAAGTGTTTGATTATCTCCCCTACTTTTCTAATATCTAGGGGTTAGGCAATTGAGACATATTTTCTCTAGATATGGATGGTGCTTACTGGGGACCCAGGCTGATTTTTACAGTAGAGCTTACCAACAACTCCTGTCTCCCACATGGAATTCAATGAGTTTTATATGTAGAAAAAGAGTGTCTGGTGGTGTTGATAGAAGAAATGATGGGTCCATGATCCTAGCATATGTATCTGACAAGACCAATATGGGCAGCTCCCATATTCATCTGGCCATTTTCTACCATAATTTTTTCTCTGATTGAAGAGAAAGTAAGTATAGATATCATAATATTTAGATGGGATAACAGATACAGGGATAATAGTAAGTTGGATCAGTTTCTGGCATCTGGCTATGGAGGAGTTTCCTGACCTCATTTGGAAAGATTGTTAGGAGTAGAGTCTCGTTCTCTGGGATTGGGGACAAAGTGGGCAGTCTCGACATTCTCCAGAGCTTAACAGAGCATGGTCCTGTTAGAGTTGATGTGTATGAAGAAGAGTCATTTTTAGGTAGAGTAAGAAAGATTTGAGGTGAGACATACCCAATGAGAAAGTACTTTGAGTTTAGCAGTTGTAGGGGTCATAAGAATTACCTTAAAAGGGCCCTACCATTTAAGGGAGAGTGGTGAGGGCCAATGACCTGGAGGGGATAGAAGGACTTTGTCTCCAATGTTAGTGGTGGACAGGAGACAGTGTGAGGTCGTGGTAGATGGTGGTCAGTAAAGTTCTATAAGAAAGAACAAATGTGACAAAGTAATGGGGTGAGTAGATGGTCTGGGAGGGGAAAGCATTTATGTGAAAGACCAGGAATTAGGACTGGATATCCAGACATGAATTCGAAGGGTGAGATAAGTAGAGGTCTCTTGGGAAGAGCTCATAACCTGAAAAGAGCCAGAGGTAGGAGTCTTACCTAATCAAGGAGAAGTTCCTGTGACAGCTTAACAAAACTGGCTTTTAAAGAGTGGTTAGTTCTTTCTACCTTACCTGATGACTGAGGGTGGTAAAGAATATGAAAATGCCAGGGGATGTCTAGGGCCTTAGATAGGATTTGAGAAACTTGGGAAGTAAGTTTGGGACCATTGTCTGATTGGAGAGATGCTGGGACACCAAACCAGAGGGGATGATCTCTCGGAGGAGGAGATCAGAAACTGTCTGATACCCTTTGTTAATTGTGGGAAATGCCTCTACCCACCTCGAGAAGGTGTCCACCAAGACTAAAAGGTACTTGGCACATCTTATAGTGAGCATATGGGTAAATTCAAGTTGTCAGTCAGTTCCAGGAAGGGAATCTCTAGTCTGAAGGGTAGGAAAAGGGCTGCTATGATACCTTGAGTTGTAGTCAGATATCTGACAGATTTTGCAAGGAGCAGTGATAGATTTTAAGAAGCTTAAGTCCTCAGGAGTAGGCTATAGGTTGGTCTTGAGAAAAGAAGACAGTGCTTGCCTGTTAGTATGAAAGAGCTGGTAAAGATAGGACAGAGTTTGGCAGGTGTCAGGGGGTAAAGAACGTGGAGATGTAGGTTGTAGTGTAAGAATGTCCTAGGGAAGATGAGACAAGCCTAGGACCCTAAGGGCTGAAGCTCTAGCTGCCTTGTAAGCTCAGTTGTTTCCCTTGAAGACAATAGAATCATGCATCTGGTGGGATCTACAGTGGACAATACCAGTAGCTGTGGTAAGATGAGAGGCCTTTAACATGGCCATAATTTGGTTTCATTAGTTACAGATCCTCCTTTTGTGATAAGTAACCCAAGCTCTTTCTAGATAACAGTACGGGACAGAAAGATATGAAAAGCATATTTAGAATCTATGTAGATGTTGAGAGATTTTCCCTTTGACAGTTGAAATGCGAAGGTAAGGGCTATTAGTTCAGCCTATTGATTAGTGGTGTGAGTAGGAAAGACCTGTCCCTTGGGCTTGATTGGAAGGTGAATGTGGAATCTTCTATTAGAGCTACTTGAAGAGAAAGTACCCTGGAGGGAGGTAGAGTCTGTAAGCCTTTATAAATTAGGAGATGTGACAAGTTATGAGAAGAGAAGACAGTTATAGGTGACCCAAAGGTTAGGGTTTTTGTTTGTTTGTTTTTTTGTTTTTTGTTTTTTTGTTTTTGTTTGTTTGTTTGTTTTTTGACTCTTGAATAAGGAGTTCAGTGGCTGCTAAGGTACAGGTACAAGGTACTCATCCCTGGATGGTTAAGTCTAGTTTTGGGTTTTTTTTTTGACAAGTATGCTACAGGTGCAAAAGAGGTTTTCAGTTGATGACCTAAGTCTCCAAGGGAAAATCCCTCTTTTTCAGTTATTTAGAGGAAAAACCAAGTCAGGTCAGGGAGATGTAAAGCTAGGGCCTTAAGGAGAGCTTGTTGGAGCCTTTGAAAGGGCTTGGTAATAGGTGTGAGAAGAGGTTTATGGGTGGGGCCTAACATTGCTTCATATAAGGGATGAGAATGGAGGGAAAAGGAAGAAACACACGAACATAATAAACTAGCTATTCTTAGGACTGATAAAATCTCTTCCTTTATAGAAGGAAGAATTAGAGACTGAATCAAATTCTTTTTATCTAAGGTAGTAGCCTTGTGGGTTGGAGTAATTGTTAGTCCCAAATATGTGACCTGAGGAGTGGACAATTGGACTTTAGAAGGTGAGACCCTGTAGCCTCGACTGGAGATGAAATTTCAAAGAGCAGAGGTGTCAGCCTGGCTAATTTCTAGAGAGAGGATACAGAGAAGGACATGGTCTATGTAAAGTATAATCTTATACTTAGTGAAAGGCAGAGATAGTAAGTCAGAAGCCAGGGCTTGACCAAATAGGTGTGGGCTGTTCC
>JADRCD010238036.1:0-21708 GCA_019843815.1 Montemys delectorum
AAAAAAAAAAAGAAACGAAATACTAAAGTCTGCCAATAAATGGAAGATAAATTTTCTTCAGACTTTTGGAAAAATCTGTTAATCCTAGCCATTCCTAAGAAAATTTAGATATTTATCTCTTTCTCCAGGAATTCATTGATTTGTTGAAAGGACCTGTCAATGATTCTAGAAAAACACAATCCACTAACCCTTTGAGCTTTGCCTCTTCCCTATGATCTGACAAGAGCTATTTTTATGACTTATTTTTTTATAGTCCAGCCATTGCACCATTCCTGTTCCCCTTCCCACACAGTTTCTCATCATGTTTCTCTTTTCCCCTGCCTCCAAAAGGATGCCCCCCAACCAGGCCTCCCCACTCTCTGGGGCCTCAAGTCTTTCAAGGAGTAGGCCAGGTGCATCTTTTACCACTGAGGCCAGACCAGGCAGTCCCCTGTTATATATATTCAGGGATCTCAGACCAGCTCCTGGCTGGTGACTCAGTGTCTGAGAGAGCTCAAGGGTCCAGATTAATTTATACTACTGGTCTTCCTATGGTGGGCACTCCCTTCCTCAGCTTTTTCCAGCATTTCCCTAATTCAACCACAAGGGGTCTCCGACTTCAGTTCAATGGTTTGGTGTAATGGTTACATCTCAATCAGCTGCTTGTTGGGCGTCTCAGAGGATAGCCATGCTAGTCTCCTGTCTGTAAGCATACCATAGCATTAGTGATAATGTCAGACCTTGGAACCTCCCCTTGAGATGGATCCTAAGGTGGATTAGTTACTGGACTGCTTTTCCCTCAGTCTCTTCTCCATATTTGTTCCTGCAGTTCTTTTAGACAGGAACAATTCTGAGTCAGAATTTTGGACTGTGAGATGTCAACCCCATCTATCTATTTAAGTGACTAGTAAGTTTATATTGTTTTTGTTGCTCTCCTCTTCATGTGACTTAACCTTAATAACTTTTTCATTTCTCCTTTTCATTATGATAAATTCTGGGTGTGTTTTGATAAAAATGCTCCATTTCAATGAATCTTTCTCTAATCACATTGAATATTCTTATTAATGCTCTAAGGATATTGAATCTTCTAGTCAATGCTTCCACATTAAAAACTGTTTCTAACAGGGGAGGAGGAATGGGATGAGGAATTGTGGGAGTGTGGACCTGGAGGGAGTAAGGACTTGACTGAAAAAGAAAATAAAAGTAATTAAAAAAACCTATTTCTAACACATTCCATATTTCTTTACCTTGCCATACAGGATCAACATGGGCTTTATTTATTAGTTCCATTTTGCTTTTAAATAGTACTAAAGTAGGATTTTTGCTCATTTACTTTATAATTTATGAAATTCTAAGTTGATATCTTTTAAATTTTGAAGTGGTCTTTTATAGGTATATTTTTATGCCTTCTTTTCAAGTTAGAAATCATATGTTTTTGCCACGTATACCTAGGGGCATGTTCAATAAAACATTACTATAGATCACATTTTTTTTATTTTTTTTATTCTTATTGGTTATTTTACTTATTTACATTTCAAATGTTATACTCCTTCCCAGGTTCCCCTCCACAATCCCCCTATCCCCTGCCTCTGTGAGGGTGCTCCCCCACCTGCCCACCGACTCCTGCATCAGCAGCCTAGAGTTCCCCTATCCTGGGTCATCAAGCCTCCACAGGACCAAGGGGCCCCTTCCCAGTGGTGCCAGATAAGGCAATCCTCTACTACATATCCAGCTGGAGCCATGGGTACCCCCTGTGAACTCTTTGTTTGGTGGCTTAAACCCTGGAGGCTTTCGGGGGTCTGGTTGGTTAAGATCAACCAACAACAATATAGTTGTTCTTCTCATGAGGTTGAAAAACCCTTCAGCTCCTACAGTCCTTGCCCTAACTTCCCCATTGGCGTCCCTGCTCTCAGTCCAATGTTTGGCTGTCTGCATCCACAACTGTATTGATCCAGCTCTGGCAGAGCCTCTCAGGAGACAGCTATACCAAGCTCCTGACATCAAGCACTTCCTGGCATCAGCAGTAGTATCTGGGTTTGGTGTCAGCAGATGATATAGATCCCTAGGTGGGGCAGTCTCTAGATGGCCTTTCCTTCAGATTCTGCTCTACAATTTGTCTCTGCATTTCATTTTGACAGGAGGAATTCTGGATTAATATTTTTGAGGTAGGTGGGTGTCCCCATCCATCAACTGGGGGCCGTTTCTATCTACTGGATATGCTCTCTACAGGTTCTAGCTCCCCTTTGTTGAGTATTTCAGCTAATGTCCTCCCTGTTGGGTCCTGGGAACCTCTTGGGTCCCTGGCATCTGGGATTTTCTAGTGGCTACCCCCCAGCCCCTCCTCCCTCACTGCTACATACCTACCTTCAAATTCCTGACCCTCTGTACTTCTCCCCCATCTCCTCCCATATTTCATTATTTACATTTCCCATATTTCAACTTGCCCTCATTTTACCTCTGCCTCCTCTCTCCCTCACAGATCCTTCTCTCCCTCCACTTCCCAGAGATTATTCTCTTTCTCCTACAGAGTAGGACTGTAGCATCCACACTTTGGTGTGATATAGATCACATTTTTAAGTAAAGTACTTTATGTACTGCATCGTGAATTTTGAATTCAAAGCTTCCTGAAAGAGGGTTATGTTGAGTGAGTACAAATGAAAGCTTGGGTTCTCTATACCAAGTCCATTGAATTCCCTATTATATTCATTTACAAATTAAAGTTTTATTTTTCATTGATGAATGAAATGTATGGAGATGTGTATATAGGTGTTAAACTTAGCCTATACATTGTTATAAAATAACAAAAGCCTTTATTGTTATCAACAATTATAGCAAGTGTTATATAAAACTGACAACTGTAACATTGTCTTTATTAAAGCTATGGCCTAATTTATAGCCTTTCTCATCACTATTAAATAATATTACTTAGAAAGTTCCAGAAAATTCAATAAGAAAAATGAGTTTTATATATTACAAAGGAAGGAATCCCATTATCATTGTTTGAAGACTCATCATATACTAATATAAGCCAAAAGATCAACAAGAACATAGAATGCATTAGACACACATAAAGAACTGAATAAAGAGACAAGGTTACAAATTAAACACATGAAAATCAATGTTCTTCCCTGAAACAGCAAAATAAATTATTAAGTGTAATAAAAAGTCAAGTCACAATAGCAATCTAGCTAAGAAATATCTGAAAATGGACTTAGTAATAACCATCCAAGAGTTATGTGATACATTCTTGCACTTTACCAAGAGCTAACAAGGAATATTTAAACAAATGAATAAACCCAGTCAACTCTGGAAAAGCAAGACAGAACCACATAACATCAATTCTCTTCATCTTGGTCTACAAAAGCACAGGAAATCAAAATGTCAATAGATGGTTTTCAGAGTTGATAAAATAATTCTACTTCAAAAGAACATGTGACAAAAATCCTCCTCCCACATTTCCTTTGATAAACAGCCTAAAAAATAATGAGTTTTCATTCACAGATAGGAAAATCCTGTTATACGCTTTAAAATAAACATCTTTCATTTTGTCATATTGTTCTCTATTGCACTCTCCAACAATATGCTTGTTTGTTTGCATACAAATTAAAGGATGCCAACAGCTGTATATTAACAAGGCTACTGGTATCATTTAACCTACAGGTCAGATAGTGAATAAAACATTTTAATTAAGGTATATAATTTCATTGGAAATTGAAGACTCAGTTATTTCAATAATGGCCTTACTGCAATGGTTTTGAGCCAAATTCATGATATCCAGGAAATATGCTTGTTATTAAATGTGATGGGATTGATGCAAAATATGGCAGGAAGAGCAAGGGATGAACACACACATAAAGAAATGGCTTGTACAGTGCAAAGGATTGTTATGGTCTGGGTAAGCTGTGTGCTGACACAAAAGCACAAGAAATTAATTGGTCATGACATTTGAGGAAAAAATCTTAGCCCTAGTATGAAAATCTTCCCACTTATTAATAAAGTTGAGTGTTCAAAATCTGAAGGTCTTAAAAACTAAAGACTAATGTTTTATCACAACACACATCTCGTAAAGAGCTGAAAAACAGGAAACATTTGATCCTATCACCAATGGAAATATGCATTACTGTGTCCACAAAGGACCAGCAAGGTACATATCCTCCAAAGTCTTCAGGATTCTAACTCCACAAAGTAATTTGAAGGAAATAATTGGCTTCCTCAGTTACAACATTACATCATGACTATGTTTGTGGTATCACCTGTTTAGAGTACATTCCATGAAATGACTCACTCATGGTCACATACCCAATAATATACCAGTGTGCATATAAGATTTTCTCTGATGTTCATCTATGTTTACTTCTTGATTTTAACTTAATTAAAATATTATTTTAAATTTTAATACATATACATTATGTATATATTACATATATGAAATTTATACATATTTTATATATTTCCTATGTATATGAAAGAGTTGCACTAACCACTAACTCTTCCATTCATTTCCTCCTAGCTATTCCCAACAAATCATTGGAGCATGAGCAACCTACCATAGACCAAGTCTCCAAAAAAGAATGACTTCCTTCCCCAGTAACCACCAACTCCCATCAGCTCCTCGGCTAAGATGGAGCCTCAGGTGCTTCTCTCATAGCTGTTGGAGTTTTAACTAGCTTGACCTTGAGCAGATCTTCTAAAAATGAATTACTTATACACAGATGTTATGAGATTATGTGTACAGTGGGCATGTCATATCTAGAAGACAGGATTTCCCAAAATCTTAAAGTGATCTCTATGCTAAGATATCCAGTACAGCACTGGTAGCTGCACACAGTGAATCATCTTATTTCAAGTATTTTTCTCTAAGAATTTTCTCTATTGTTTTCTAATAAGCAACAAAACTCAATGCCATTCAAAGTTTTTCAAACAATATACATAGTTCAAAGAAGAGTAGCATATCTGAATTGATATTTTCTATAACAGGAAATTTCAAATTTATTGATGAAATTAAATCTAAAATTATCTTGAAAATGTTGAGATTCAGTTGTTTTAATTTAAACATTTAATGGGTACAAAAAATAGAGGGATCAACTGTGCTAAGGAATGTGTAAGGTTTTATTGAAGTATATTCATTTTACATAGTACCAAGCTTTATAAAGAGATTTCATGTGGGTATATAAAGTGTTTTAGCCAGATCTTCTCCTATATATCCTTTCCACTCCTCTTAATCATTCTCATTAGTGTCCTTTACTCTTCAGGACAGTTTCATTAAGACATATCATTTATATATACATGACTTTATATAAAATCCAAGATGAACAAATGAAAGGAAGCACAATTTTGTCTTGATGATACTGTCTATATTGATAAATCCCTGGTACATCCATTTTCTTGAAAACTACATAATTTTGCTTTTAATGCATAAATAAAATTCCAATTACACACACATGCAAATGTGTACACACAAATGCCAAAAAATTTGCCAGGTTTATCTCTGACATGTTGACTTGGATTCTTTTCATACCTACAAATGCATACCTGGGTCATGTGATGTGTATGGCTGTTTCCAGTTTTTGAAAAAAAAAAAAACTCCATACTTCCTTCTAGACTACCTTGATTAAGGTCCATTCTCACCAGTAGTGTATAGAAGTTCCATTTTACTTGCATCCTCATCAACATCTGTTATTTTCTGAATAACTGTCATTTTGACTGGTGTAAGATAGAATCTCTGGGTCATTTTATTGGGTATTTGTCTGATATATCCAGTTTTGTAAGCCTCCATTTTCTTTGTGCTCTTCCCTGTAACCTTTATAATCCCATTCTAGACTTTTACTATTTTCCTTGTGATGTAAGAATCTTGCAATTTAGATCTAATAACAGCCATGAGGCATCTATTTCCTTGGACTTCTTCCTAGAAACATTCTCAGAACCTTTATGAAATGCAAGTGTAGGATGAGAAAGAAGGTAACCTTCGAGAATTTTGTTCAATACATTTTTATAGTTTTACTCATGCAAATTTATGTTTCTGTGTATGCATATGTACCTATGAGCTCAGAAGCCCACAGGGGCTAGAGATGTTGGATCTGTGGAGTTATATGTGCTTGTGAACTGTCCAATATGAATATTGGACACTTAATTTGGATTGTCTGCAAGTGTAGTAATGCTCCTAACTGCTGAGCCACCTCTCCCAACCCAATATGGTTTTTAAAATACTTCACGGGAGGCTGTAAACTAGAAGTCAGTTTGTGCATCCCCCATCTTGACATGCATCCAGCAGAGAAGTTAGAACTGAACCAATCCAGCCATGCAGAGCTGCGATCTCTAATAGGTAGCCAGGAAGAAAGAGAGAGGCTGGTGGACAGGCTCCATGGCCTCCTCGCATATCGACTCCATCAAATGGACTCTAATGCTTTCATGCTGGGGACCAAATCAATCACAAAACGTGTTGGTGTCTCTGACAGACTCTATCTGATGGGTTCTTCTATATAAAGTGCCCCCTATCCAGTGCCCATACTTTCAGCCCAAGTTTCCTCTTCCATTACTGACAACTGTTTCCCTAGTAACTAAAAGAAAAAAAATAAATAAAACCAACCATAGATTCACTGGACCAGCAGGGCACAAAGTGTGAGCTGGATTTCAAATGTGTCCTTATTTCTGTATTGGACTTACTGGGCCTTTTATTGGTGATATTGTCCCTATACCATGAATGACCACAAAATAGATAGCAAAGCTGACTGTAGGTGCCTTTCATGTCTTTAAGAACCACAAGCCAGTGATAAATTGTGAAGCAGAAACTGCACTTTAAATAGCCTAGAATTTAAGCAAGCTTATTTCTCTGATCCACAGATATATAAACTGGCAGTTCTGCATGCAACATTATATAGATAAGGACCAGCACAAGGATGAAACAAACCCTTCTTCTAAGCCGGCACAATATATAAATAAGTCAAGACTTATATATTGTTGTTATATAATTGTTTTTCAAAATGCTTTTGAATCATCTGGAAGTCTTCCTTTATTACAGGCTACGCATTCCCAAAGCTCTTGTTCATTTTGAATGCTTCTACCAACATGTTTCCAAGTATGGCACAAGAACATGCATATCCCAGTTGGGCATAGAGGCTGCTGACTTTCCTACTTCACTATTGCCACTCACAACCCAGG
The DNA here is from genome assembly GCA_019843815.1 of Montemys delectorum. NCBI lineage: Eukaryota > Metazoa > Chordata > Mammalia > Rodentia > Muridae > Montemys > Montemys delectorum. The sequence goes on from JADRCD010238036.1 coordinate 7,138, forward strand.
TACTCATCTTCTACAACTTGGCCAGCCCTATTTTACATGATGACAAGAGAGTTTGTCTCTAGCTCTGGGTCTGTATGAAGTCTGTTGGATCTCACTTAGAATTTTCTTTCTCCCCCAGCAAACTGGAAAGAGAAGGCAGAGATGTTGCATTCCCCATACATCCCATATGTTAGAGCCATCATTTAGAGAACTTACCTAAAAAGGACAGTGATTGACTAGAGCCTTACAGGCCATGGCAATGGGTCAGATTCTCCCCCTGAATGTTTAACTCTCTAGTATGCACAGAATAACATGAACATGAAATTGCAGCTACCACTTGCCCATTTTTATGTTGTCTACAAGGAAAGGGATCCACTATAGATGCCTTTACCAGTCATACTGGCTGGCTGGCAGGTTTTATGAGTAAGAACACCATTAAAATCAAGTCCAGTAATGTTCAGAATGTGATCTGCATATTAGTGCTTGCCTATGAAATGTTCATGAATTTGTGTCTCTGATGAAATAAGCCTGAGCCAAATGGGAAGCCAAATTGTTAACTAAGCACATGGTTTAAGCTCAGCTTATTTTAAAAATTTAGGAAGCATCATGGTTGCATTAATTTATACTGTTTACTGGCTTCTTATAAAACCATGGAATTCCATGGGTCAACACCTCAGTAGAAATGGGTCAATAGACAGTTTGAGGAATACTGCACATGAGTATATAGTCCCCAGGAAGGCCACCATTTTGAGTTGTATAGAGTTTGTTAGTATTCATCTCCTAGGTGTTCAGAATCATAACTCTCACACTCCCCTATCTAAACAATGACATTCATATTCATAATGCCTTTACATTCAGTACCCTTATTTTTTAAATGGGGAAATATTTCCAACTACTAAAGTGCTTCTGTGTCAATGAAATATAAAGAACATATGCCCTGCCCTAATAGAATAGAACAGATGCTCTGACTTGGTATGAATTAATTCAAGGACTTTGTATGTATATGCATGCATATGTATTTGTGTGTGTGTGTGTGTGTGTGTGTGTGTGTGTGTGTGTGTGTGTACGTGCATGTGTGCACGTGCACATGCATAGATCAGAAGTCAATACTGGGTGCCTTTCTTTTCCACTCTGCATTTGATTTTTTGAGACAAGATCTTTTCACTGATCCTAGATCTTACCAATTAGGCCAGCTGGCTAGCTAACCAATAAGCTCTGGGGCTCTCTTTATTCCTGCTCTTTCCTGGCTTCCTACTGATGAGGCTCCCTTGTTTGTTTCATTTTTAATGTGGATTTCAGGACCCATGTTCAGGTCTTCATGCTTTCAACTCAAGCACTTCACTCACAGCAGCATCTCCTGAGCTCAGGGTCCCTGGGATTTCCAGTACATGAAGTATCAAACTAAGAGTCACAGCAGGTTTTCACAGATAACAAACGTGTGTCTGTGCACTTCTGTGTAGCAATGAATGTTACTGGTTCCTGCTTGGTTCGGGTGTTTTCTTCTAAACATATTATTTCCTTTTCTCTGAATTATTTTCTGGCCAATATGGCATGGATTAAACAAAGCAATAAAGAATCTCTGATATTCAAATGAAATTAGAGTTTTTTCATTGTATCTAATTAAATTATTGAGTAGGTCAAGATAGAAGAACATTCCTAAGGTATATATTCAGTATAGAAAATATAAGCTGATTGGAATAAAGCAAATGAAAATTTCAAAGTACAGAAGAAGCAAAGAAGGAAGGAGCTCTTGTAAAACTCTATATCATAGTAAAACTTTAGCATCCTCTCCTGGAAGCATAGGTCACAGCAGAGTTGGGTATTGTTTGTTTGTTCTCCCAAGAGGATTTATTTGGGTTTCAGCAATAAAAAAGGGGGCTGTGAACATTTGATTGTTCTCAATACCATGTACATGTCCGTGTAGGCTTCTTTTACTCATTATCTCTGGTTACATGAAGTATTAGACAGTTTTGTGATGATTGATTGACAGCTTAGCTTGGCCAAATTGTCATGACTGGCAGATAGTTATGAACATGTATGATCATCTCATAAATCTAATGCACATCAGTGTAACTCACTGTGTCCTAAGACTTAAGCTGCAGGAAGCCATGTTTCCAGCTTGCAAGGATGACATGCTCATCAGCCACACCACCAGAGATTGCCTTCACTTCATACAGCTAGTGTAGGACTTGGTTCATAGTGTGATGTTAGTCCTGAGTAATCAGTTAAAAGATCACCGAAAAGCATAAAAGATAATCTGTCAGTTCCCAAGAATCATACAAGCAGAACTAATTTAAAATGGAGAAACACTTGCATTTTTAAGGAAACAAAATCTCTGTGACTTAAGCTGATACCTGAAGTCATAGACAACAGTGTGTACCTACAGACATCTGGTTAGACACGTGTTTATCTTTTTAAAGAGTTTTAAATGTTGTACAACTAAGCTTGTGTAGAAGCACAGCAGCTTGGCCATCCTTTCTTATACTTCTGCAGTCCCTTGTAATTATGCCACCTGCCCAGTGCCTATAGGCACTCAAATTGTGAGCATTACCTGTCACCTATACCCGCCCTCATTAATACATGTATTGTTTTCCTTCTAGTTTTTGCTGGAGTGAATACAATAAAGAGGGATGGGATGGGAGAAATGGGAAACAAATAGGAAGAAGGTCTTAAAAGCATTGAGGTCTGTAGATTGTTATATGGCAAGATTCCCTGTTAAGATCCAAATAATGGTATCTGAACAATAGCAATAGAACTACTTTGTATTCTGTTCAGTCAATAAGGCTTGACCAAATGTAGAGAAAAATTATCACTGACAGCTTAAAAGCAATAAAATGACTGTGTAATCTTTTTTAAAAGATTTAAGTCAATAAGTAAATTAAGAAGTAGTGATTAATTTAAGTATTTGAGCTGAAATATCAATAAGAAAAAATTATTGATGACATTTGAATATTAATACAGTTAACATTAAAGATGATTGTTTTTTAAACTTTCTAAGATGTTGCTGTTTTCAGACAGTGAGACTGTGACTAGCACATTTACATAAATATTTGCAAAAATATGGGCAAAAGGAACATTCTAAGAGTGCAAAGCACTCTGATTATCTGAAGGAGAAATTTATTAGTGTGTTTGTCTCCATAAATTTATTCAATTAATTTATTTATTTAATTCATTTTTTACTCTAAGCAAAGCACTATATATATTGTGCACAGTTTTGCATCAAATATGCCCCTGAAACCAGATGCAAGAAGGGAACCCTAGTCCAAAAATGCCCGTGGTAGATCTTTTCAAATGAAAATGAAGATTCTGTTTTTCCTTTACACTATGCGTGCCTGAAGAACTGACATTTTCTGCAGGAAACATTCTTTCCTGTGAATGTAAGTCTACATTTCTTTGGTTTGGCTTACCAGATAAAGGAAACGCATTAAATTCATATCAATCCAAGAGTCACGGAGCAGCGACGTCAAACATTGTGCCTGTGGCTTGGTGATTCCCTGGGGTTTGTGTCTATGCAGACAGGTTTCAGAATCCATGAGCAGACAAGTAATAATAGTAATGAAAGCAGTAACAGACCTGAGCACTGCCAGGCTGTAATTGCTCTGGCAGCCAAGCAAACAGCCCTACTGTTGGCCCACACAGCTTTGATACCCAAGCACTCAGGAGGGAACAGCTGGAAACCCCAGCAAGCAGAATCCTTGTTAGCAGACTTTGTTCACTTCAAACAGGGAGGAATGTTTTATTTTTTAATGAAGCCCTTTCCAATCATCCTCGTCTTTTTCCTGCCTGCCTCCAGCCTCATTCAGATACTGTGTTTTACATAAGGCAGAGTGTTCAGGCTATATCTTGTTGCTGGCAAAAGAACCGGGATTCATTCTCGATCAAAGGCTCTCGAAGTTCAACGCAGAGCAGCAGATAGCTTTGGGGTTTCTGGGGAAAGGGCAATTGATACTGCAATCAAGAAGAAAAGGCCTAAATTGGGGCAAGAAGATGAACCTACACCGGGAGCTCCTGAAAGTCTAGGCCTTGTCACCCGAACCCTTGGCATCACAACCTGTGGATATTTGAATGAAGATAGCCACTGCAAGCTCATGTATTTGAGTATTTGGCTCCCAGTTGGTGGAACTGTTTGGAAAAAAAAATTAAGAGGTTTGACATTGTTGGAGAAGGTATGTTACCAGGTATTGGCTTAGAGGTTCCAAGACTAATGCTAATCACAGTGTGTATTTCTGCCTACTTGTGAATCATTTTGTGAGTTCTCAGCTCTTCTTGCTGCTGAGCCATTGCTCCACCATCATGGTAACCCATGGAACTTAAGTATAAGTCTGATTAAATACTTTATCTCATGAGTTGTCTTGGTTTTTATGTTTTGTCTCAGAATCAGAAAAATAGCTAATACATGGCTTGGAGTAAGGTTATAAGATAATACTAACTTTTTCATTGCCAATAATGCATTGCTATTATTATATAACTATTTAGTAGATGTGGAGAGATAGTTGTCAATCTCTGAATTCTTGGAGAAAGAACAAGAATTTGAAAATCTTTAGACCTTTTAGGAATCACTTGAGGGTATGAATGAGGTGAGATGGGGATTAAATAAGAGATAAAAAAGAGAGAGAAACACACACACACATACACACACACACACACACACAGAGAGAGAGAGAGAGAGAGAGAGAGAGAGAAAGACAGAGACAGAGACAGAGACAGAGACAGAGAGACAGAGAGACAGAGACAGAGAGAAACTATTTTCTGCATTTCAGTAGTTTTCAACATGCAGAGTGATTTTGCCCTGAGGCTTGATATAAATAAACTGACAGTCTGATTTCTTGCTAATGCCATAAGAGAAGGATCTTTCAAAATAGTTATCAGAAACCTTCATAAAGTAAGGGAAGCTTATGAGAAGAGGCAAAAGGAAATCATTTCTCCCCAGGGTAGGAAAACCAACTGGCCTGGAGGTTGGTGTCATGTGGTCTCTGGTGCTTATGCAAGTTGACTTTATCCCAGGTTGACTTCTCTTTCCTAAATTCTAAAATCCTATGGCTATATGAGGATTATTGAAAAGTTATGGTGGGTAGTAAGGATATTACTAAAAGGAATCAAATTCAGAAATGAAGAGAGTCCTGTAGGCACTAATAGTTATAACAAAGAAATCTGGTGATCTTGAAACAAATCATGTTAAGAACTAAAGAATCAATACAATCAAAATCAGGTAAAAGCAACGGCAAAATAAAATACAATTTCATATAAGAAGGGAGACAAGAAACCCAAAATCTATCATATAAAATTGGGTCTCAGCTTCTTTGAGATTCAGATTTTGGGTGCAGTTGTGGGCTACTCCCATCATTGTGGGATAGTCCCAACTCACCATATGGCTCACTGTGTCTTTCAAATAGGACTCTGGGAAAAGAAGGGAGGCTATTTCAATACTAGTTGAGGAAGGAAAAGAGACAATGAGAAAAATGTATTAATAAATGTATTAATAAATTTCAAGTAGTGAATAGTTAAATTTAATTCATTAACACTAGTGGGGGAAATGGAAATACACATAGTTACATTTTATTCTTCCAAGATCTACTTAATTTCATGCCCCAGTTTCCTATTTCTATCTTCTACAATAGAGTCAAAGTAATAGAACTGAATTCAAGATTCTTGTATATGAGAACTATAGTATAATACCTATTGTAAGGAAAAGAGATTTTTTTCAGGAAGGAAAGTAGCCAGGTTATAAAAACCAACTGCCTGTTTACCAGAACTATGTCTTCCATTACCAGATACTTTGCTGCTTCTTTTTCTTTTTCTTCTTTTTCTTGGATATTTTATTTATTTACATTTCAAATGTTACCCCCTTTCCTGGTTTCACCTCCTGAAACCCCCTATCCCATCCTACCTCTCCCTGCTTCTGTGATGGTGCTCTAGCACCCACTCATCCCCTCCCCACCCCTGCCCTTGCATTCTCTACACTGAGGCATCGGGCTTTCCCAAGACCAAGGGCCTCTCCTCACTTGATGTCTAACAAGGCTATCCTCTGCTAGCCATGCAGCTGGAACCATGAGAACTCTTTGGTTGGTGGTTTAGACCCTGGGAGCTCCGGGTATTCTGGTTGGTTCATATTGTTGTTCCTCCTGTGGGGACCTTGTGCTCAGTTCAATGGTTGGCTGTAAGCATCTGCCTCTGTATTTGTCAGGCTCTGGCAGAGCCTCTCAGGACACAGCTAGCACTTCTTGGTATGTCCCACAGTGTCTGGGTTTTGTATCTGTATACGGGAAGGATCCCTAGGTGGAGTAGTCTCTGGATGACCTTTTCTTCAGTCTCTGCTCTACACTTTGTCACTGTATTTCTTCCCTTGAGTATTTTCTTCTCTCTTCTTTTACTCAGAACCTCATTATGAAAGGCTGACTAAATAGAAGACCACTTTATGTCCCCTTCAATGACGATCAGGAGTGGTCTATAACCTAAACACAGTTACTTTTTATCTGTACAACAGTCTATGAAGATGACATTGTCGAGACAATGTGAAACCTTTCCCTGAGACCCAAGATGATACCTCTTTACTTTAAACAATAGAAAATTGCTAGTACACTCTTTCTTGAAATGCCAGCTCTGTACATATTCATATAAATTTCAAATAATTGGAGTAAAATGTAATACTGTGCATGGTTTCTCTCCAGTTGTAAAATGGTAGAACCATTTTATGAGTATTTAATATAGAATACAAAGCCCACCTATAAATCACAATTACCATTATCCAAGAGCCAGTAGGGAAAATGTCCAAATTCATACAACAAAGAACTTCATGAACTTCATGATTTGATCCATTACTTGGAAGGTGAGGGGAAGAGCCCAGCACCATCACTCACTGTCTTACAGTATTCTACTGCATATTCCACTTACTTATAACAACTCCAAATGAGGATGCATACTTATCTCTATATTATAGATGAAGAGGCTAATGGACAGGAGAAAAAGAGACTAAATTACCTTGCTTAATATTTGAATTGTCCATCAGTTTTTCTGCTAGTGATATTTACTATCTGTAGGAAGTCTTTTCTCCAGCTAAAACTTTCCTGAAATACAACCAGAATTTCTTTATAATCACTACTTAAACTCCCCCTCGAACTACCTATTGAAACAAATTATATCCTTTCTTCACTTCTACAAATTGTCAATGACTTCCTTTCTCTCAATAACTGCAATATTTATTGGGTGTCTGTTAGAACACAAGTGCCTTATAAATATTCTGATTTTTGTATGTGCTTATTAATACATACTAACTTGACAATGAAGAAGCCTCATAGAGAGTGGATATGAAAAATGGAGCTGATTAACAAATTTGGTGAAGAAGACAGAAAGAAAATACAAGAAAGATAAGTAACAGGAAACTATTGATCGACTACTTCAGAATGTTACTCTTCAGATACCTAAACAAAATATATGCTTGTGTATCTTCTGTCTAATGCCAGTCGGAAACCCATGCGTATAATGGTAGATCAATAGAACATACTGACAATTGGCTGGTTCAGTTTCTATCTTCTGAGTTTGAGAGCACTCAGTTGTTCTCTATATGTTAGTAAACCACTGGGCAGCAGATTATTGCTAGAAATCCATAATTCAAATAGAATTGGAGGAAAGATTGGCCTGTGGTGTCTGTGTACCTGTACCTCCTCCATAATCACTTTCTCAGGGAAAAAAAAATGTATTTCTAGAAATTGGGTTCTACCCCAGAACTTTCCCACTGATTGCATCTGAAGTGCCTATGCCAATGAATAGAAAAAACCCTCCTGTCAGGCTATTGAGTGTAAGGTTTCAGTTAATACAGTTATCTTCTGCTTTTTCTGGCAGTACTACTTTGAAAATTAGAAATTGTGGCTACATCATGTTAGAGCTGAACAAGACCTTAATAAGTCGAGATTACAATGTGAACCTCTCTCACTGTCTGGAGCTATGTAAAGCATCATTTGATTTGGATGGCTACCAACATATTCAGCCAAAGAAACACTGTGTCTAAACTTTGCTTTCTCCATGGCTGGCTGGGTAGACAGGGCTCAGTCATTTGTAGAGCCGTATCTAGAAGGGTACAATGAACACAGTTTTCCTGCTGAAGACAGGGAAAACAAAGGTAATATTATTATATAGGTTTAGTATTGGCCATATGTTCCACTGCACAAATGCATATAGATTCTAAACAAGAATGCTGGGGAACCCTGAGGAATATTTTAAGGTCCTAAGCTAAATGGGCATTACTAGTCTTAAGACACAAGCATTACATGCAAAAACATGGGCAAAGAATAGGTCCTGCATTGTACTAGACACCAGATCCTGCCCACAGACAGATAGGCTCACAGGTTCCAGATCCTTGGATTCAACAAGTAACAGACTGTTGTTGACAAATTTGAAACAAGAAAATTACATCTGTATAGACATTTTTGTCATTATTCCTAAAGAACGTAGTATAGCAACTATTTGCATAGAATTTATTTACATTTAGGATTATGTTATCTGGATATTATTAAATGTATATGAAGATGTATTAGAGAGATGTATCAGTGATTTAGAACCCTTATTTCTCTTGAGGAGAACCCATGTTCAGGTCTCAGTATCACATGGTAGCTCATAATCATACATAAACTTATTAAGGCTTAGTTTTCTTTCGCTATTCAGCACCGAAGTGGAAAGTAAGTGTCTTTAAAGACATATTTGAAATTAGTTCTTGGATATGCTGACCTGTGTTTCTTACATCTGTTAGCAGAGACATCCTGTTGTCACTCTGGAAACAGAACAGGTAGGGGAAACAACCCATAAAGAACAAGAAGGATAAAACCTTGGCATTTTTATTAGCTTTGATTGGTTGTGCTGGCATCTCCTATAAGAGTTCCTTGATTCAGATAACTAACACTAGGCTTTTAAAGAATAAATATGAAAGCTCAACAGATTAATTGACTTATATATTATTAGAGTTTATATTTAGTTAAGTCAGAGGTAAAATGAAGAGCTTACTATTGATGTTATTTTGCACATAAAGATAGCACAATGATGTATTATAGACAACTTGTAAAATAAAAAACTGCCTGAAACATAAAAACTGTCACTTAAAATATTAAATATGTCCTATAAGTTTAGTAACCAAGTATATTCTGATCACCTAATAGTGTGCTAACTATTATTCTAAGGGACTAGACTTCATTGGTGGATAAAACATACCAACAAACATCTTTCCCCTTATGTATCACACTATAATGTGTAATATCTACATCCTGCAATATGTAAATGTATAGTAAATGCATGACAGATACTGATTGTTGGATGGCTATAGGTATCAGAAAATGAATTGAAGGGCTTGGAATGGCTAGATGTGTGACTGCACCACCATTTTCACTGTCATGGAGAAGACAATACTTGGAAAATTAGAATGTGTGAGAATGAGAGGAACGGTATCTTATTGAAGAACATTCCAGAGAGAGGAAAGACCATTAATAAAGGAAATTTGTGTCTAGTATTCTTTAGGAACATTTAGTAGTCATATAATTATCATAACATGTAACCATCATAGGAAATGGCCAAATAGTGGCCAGGGACCAAATATTTTAGTCTCTTAGGCCAAGATAAAGACTTACATTTTTCTCTGCATAAAGACAAAAGCTAGTGACATGATCCAACAGTATTTGAGGTTGCATGCTCACTGATCATTCTATAACATTGTTGGGTGTTATGGGGAGGAAGGAATAGAAGATATAGAACAGGGGAGACAAAAAAGTTAAGAGGCTATTAAATTATCCCAGCAATCTCTAAAGGAGCCTAACACTGGGAAATGGTTCTAAACACAAATAGTGAGAGGCAGATTCCAGATTTTATTTGAAGATAGGACCAATGATTGGATATGGTAAGGGAAAGAAAAGGATAAAAGTTATTAGACATTCTTAGGTTTTTGGTTCACATCATTGAAAGGATAGAATTGCTATCCACTGAGCTCAGGAAATTGGTGGCTTTAACAGACTTCCAGCAAATTGGGTTAACATGAATTCAGAGTTCTAAATGTTCTGTTCTCAGTTGCTGTTAGTGGTGATGCCAAACTGGTAGTTAGGTAATAACCATCGATTCAAGGAAGAGTCTTTAGTTAGAAACACATAGATATCTCAGTCACTGGGCCTTCAGAGAAATGGGGCCATAGTTGGAGTGGAGATTGATTCAGTGGAGGTTGGACAAATAATACAATATACATATGTTGTAGAATATGCTGGTAAAAGAAAGGCACAGATTTGAAGTAAAAGCTAAAGAATGAAGAATAAGAAAAAGCAGGAGACCACATAGAAATCCAAATGTTCAGAGACTCAGTCAAAAAACATTTAGACAGGCAATTTGCTTAGATGTATAAGGAAAGCATTGAATTTTATAAAGTAGAAATTGTTGATACTATCAGGTGTGAGAAATTACAGTGTGATGAAATAAAGGGAAAAAAATCAGTGCTTGTGGAAAGAAATAGAAATGTAGCCATCACTGAAGAAAAGTGAGACTTAAGGGATGTTTCTCTTTCTATATATACATCTTAAGTGATCTACATTGATATGCTGAGAATAGTCCTGCAGAGAATAAACACTGGTATACAGGGAAGGTAACTTTAAATAGCATTATTATTATTATTATTATTATTATTATTATTATTATTATTATTGGTATTTGGGTTGTTTTTCTGTGGATGCACATGCCATGCTATATATATTGAGGTCAGACAACAATTTGTGAATTTTATTATATCCTTTCACTACTACATTTGTTTAAAGGATCAAACTTGAACTTTAATGACAAGCACCTTTCCCATTGATCCATCTTTTATTTCTCCATTTATTTCTCCATTTCCCTCCACAATGCTGGGACTTGATCCCAAGACTTTGCACATGCCAGGCAAACTCAACCACCAAGTTACATCCTCTGTCTTTTTGAATATCTTTGATTAAAGATAAATAAAAAGAATTTATGTATATGTATAAACCCAAATTGGCCTAGGAGAGACTCAAATTCATTCATCCTAACAGGAAGAAACAATAACAGAAGAAACAAATAGGTTAGATTTGCTCATGAGAGCTTTTCAAAGATGGTCTTTTCTTTTCTTAACTTAACCAGTGACACAGTTTTTAATATCTATCTATCTATCTATCTATCTATCTATCTATATATATGCACATATATATGTTTGTTTATTTGTTTTATGTATATGAGCACATTGTCACTGTCTTCAAATGCAACAGAAGAGGGCATTAGACACCATTACAGATGTTTGTGAGCTACCATGTGGTTATGGGAATTGAACTCATAACCTCAAGAAGAGCAGTTGGTGATCTTAAGAATGGAGCCATCTCCCCATCCCTTATTTTATATTTTTTAAATGATAATTACATCATCTCTTCTGCCTTCCTTCCAAATCCTCCTATAGGCCTCCTTGGTCTCCTTCAAATTCATGGCCTCTTTTTGCATTCATTGTTGTTACATGAATGTATGTATATGTGTTTTGGTGGTGTTGTTAGTGAGGACAATAGAAGTACTGTTGAAATTTCAAGACAAAGGAAAAGACAAATGAAATAGATCTGATGAAAGACTTCAGAGTAGTAAGCAAGAGAAATACTGTAATAACAAGAGAAGAAAGAATCCACTGATTTGACTGGGGATATGTAATGAGATGGTCAGATTCATTCTACTGACATTCTGTGGTTTGGAAGCAGACTTGTCTGGGAGGTAGAGAAATGAAAGCTGAGAGCAAAGGTGGATATGTGATTGTATTAACTGGCTTTAGAGTTTAAGCCAAGTAGGAAAAGTACATATCTTCATAATTAGCACCGTATTTATTGTGTATCTTCTTCTCTTTTATGAGTAGAATAAATGGAACAGTGGCACATTAACATTTCCTGTGGATTATATTATTTCATTCAACATTTTTACTAGGCTTTAAAATTACTCTAGTTTCTGGATTGGCCAGAATATATGCATCAACTTCTCTTAGAGCAGTTAATTTCATGAGAGCAACTGCTAGGGTTTTTTTGGTTTGGTTTGGTTTGGTTTGGTTTGGTTTGGTTTGGTTGGTTTGCTTGTTTTTGTTTTTGTTTCTGTTTTGAGCATATATTCACTTTGCTTTCCTTTAGTAGCAGTGGAATACCTTCTTCTAATTTTGTTATATGGTTATCTGAAAGAAATATCATATTTTCTATTTTCTTTGTAGGTCCATGTGATCAACTTGGATCAACCAGTTGAAGGTGGGAATGATGGTCAATGCATCATCTGAGAGTCTATCAATCACAGTAGAAGCTATAGACATTCATGTGATTCAAGGAATCTGGCTGACTCCAAAGAAAAATATCTCCAGTTAAAGTGAATATAAAGGAGAAAGGGTTCTTCTATAAGCCAGTGTTCCTGCAGCCTCTTAGGAACTCAGATTATCTATAGACACCCCTTATTACAAAAGCATAATGCCCCATTTACTAGGCAATGTTTCATTTTGTATTGTTCATTACTTTTTGTAAGACTAAAACAAATGAATAAACAAATAATTATTTCTAAGGAAAAAAAAAGAAAATGCAGCTAAATCTAATAGCTGTATTAGTTACTTTTCTTGTTGTTGTGACTAAATATCTAATAAGAAGCAATATAAGAGGAAGAGGTTCTTTGGGCTTAATGTATGAAAGGATAGTCTATCATGGTGCAGACACGAAGATGGCAAGGGGGTAAGGGAGTTGGTATCATTGTACCCGTGATCAAGAATCCAAGAGATGAGAAGTAGGCCAGGCTATAAAACCTCAGACCCTACACTTGTTGACCCACTTCTTCTAGATAGTTCCACCTCCTAAATCTTTCAAATCTTATAAAGTAGCACCATAAGTTGAGAACCAAGTATTCAAACCCCTAAGCCTATGGCATTCAAACCACAGTAAAAGTTAACATGTCTATAAAATACCAAGTAAGGATCCTACAACAGCTCTTATTGCATCATAGGTGGCCCATTATATACCAACACATTGTCTAGAATCCTCTTTTGCTAGCTCACTCCTTTCTTAGACCTTTGGATTCTAAATTCAAATATAAATTTTACAATCTACAGTCAGTCTCATCTGGGCTATTATCTTCATAGAATGAATCCAAGATAGGTCTATGGTGGGTAATTCATTGACTTCACAGTTTATTGACAGAGTAGCAATTGTTAAAACCGTGTACCCTTGTACTCTCAAAACATGAATCCCCTAATCTTTCATGATTCAAATCCTCAAATTGGCTTTGTTCTTCAGAGAGATTCCTGATTATTACTTAGCTCAGTATTTCTCTTTTTCATATTCATCAAAATACAAATAATTGTTAAATTATAATGAGCATAAAATGTTGATAAAGCTGTGTCTGATCATGATGATAGCCTCAGGATGCCTGATGTTTTAGCTATGGGAAATAATCTCAGCATTGTCCCTTCCTTCATTTGTTTTCTTTCCTTTTCCTTTTCCCTCCCATTTCTTTGTCTGATGTGCTATGTATTTCTGTGTGTGTGTGTGTGTGTGTGTGTGTGTGTGTGTGTGTGTGTGTGTGTGTTGGTGTATTGATGTAAATGAGATGCTGTGTAGCCAATGCTCTTCTAAAATCTATCTGTCTCTAAGTCAACAGAACTAGGATCACAACATAGGTTTTTATTTTTTTATTTACTTATTCATTTTTTTTTGCAGATTTCATTATTTACTGAATGAGGAACATGATGTAGAGAGGTTAGGATACTTAGGTAAGTAACCAGCAAACCCCTACAACCAGCATTGGGTCCAAGTATCCTGATAACAGAGTTCTTATTACCTAATACGCTTCATTATAATTTTTTTCTTTTTTTTTTTTTTACTTTTTTTTTCTTTTTTTTTTTTAAATTAGGTATTTTCTTTATTTACATGTAAATTTTCCCTTTCCCAGTTTCCCTTCCAAAACAAACAAACAAACAAACAAACAAAAGCAAGAACAAACCCCTTTTGCCTCCCCCTTCCCCATGCCTGCCACGCCACCCTCTCCCACTCATTGGCCCTGGCATTCCCCTACACTGGGGCACAAAACCTTCACAAGGCCGAGGTCCTTTACTCCTATTGATGATCGAATTTGCAATCCTCTACTATATACCTGCTTCTATTACATTCAATCCCACTCTGTATAGTCCTTGATTGGTGGTTGGGTCCCTGGGAGCTCTGAGGGTACTAGTTAGTAATTGTTGTTCGTCCTGAGGGGCTGCAAACCCTTCAGCTCCATAGAACCTTTCTCTAACTCCTTCATTGGGGACCGTTTACTCAGTTCAATGAATGGCTGTGAGCCTCTACATCTGTATTAGTCAGGTATTGTCAGAGCCTCTTAGGAGATAGCTATATGCTTGTCCTTCCTTCAGTCTCTGCTCCATAGTTAATCTCTGTCACTCCTTCTGTAGGTATTTGATTCCCCTTTTTAAGAAGGAATGAAATGTCCACCTTTTAGTCTTCCTTCTTCTAAAGTTTCTTGTGGTTTGTGGGTCGTTCTTCCTGTATTCCAAACTTCTGGGCTAATAACCACTTATCAGAGAATGCATACCATGTGTGGTCTTTTGTGATTGGGTTACCTCAC
>JADRCD010238037.1:0-51684 GCA_019843815.1 Montemys delectorum
CATACATACATACATACATACATACATACACATAGTAAACAGAATAAAAAATTTCAAGAATAATAAATGGAGGGAGATTAAAATCACTAAACCAATCCTACAAAAACAAAAACAAAAAACAAAAGACAAAAACAAAATAAAGGGCTGGGGCACAGCTCAGAGGCACAGCACACTCTCAGCACATGTGATGGCTCAATCCTAAGCACCACCATACTAAAAATATAGTGAAATAAGATAGAAAATATTATTACCTTTCTCTAAGGGAGAAAATCACTTAAGGAGAAGGAAGCTAATTTAGGAGGTTCTATACCCACTCCCCATCCTCCTATCTGTTTTATAAACAGGCTCTCTCTACATAGACTTGGCTGTCCTAGAACTATGTAGGCCAGGCTGGCTTTGAACTCACAGAGAATGGATTGGCCTGCCTCCTCCTCTCAAGTGCTGGGATAAAAGGCATGCGCCACCATGGCAGGCTGTGTTTCACTTTTTTAACAACACCATAAACTGAGCAAGAATACTCATCAAACAACCAAGTTCATACAGACTAGAAATTCCAGTGAATGTGAGGCAAAGACTTGGTGTTCTCTGCGCTGATGCCGGATTTCTTTTTCTCGATGAATCATGCCAGATTACAAGGAGTACCCGACAATGAGTTCATCAAGAATTACTGTGAAGCAACAGATTACAATCTACAAATCAGCATATGCTTCACACCCAGTCTTTCCTCAGCCTCAACAAAAGAGGGATATGGAAGAACAGGAGTGGTGGCCTGGAAGCCTGGGCCCTCACACACCCACCTTTGAGGAGGGCTGAAGAGCAGCAATAAAGGGAGAGATGAGCCTCTCCTCTATGCTTAGCTGAAAGAGCTCTGGCTCTAAGCTAGACACTCACCATCAAAGGGAAAGTCACAGATGAGCCGGCCTGGATCATAGTAGCTGGAAATCTCCAAGAACATGAGCAGCTTTTGTCGGTATTCTCCCAGTTCACCCACTTCCTCTCCAGCAGGGACTGGACTTTTACCTTTAAGGGAAACCAAGCTCCATGTGAAAGGATGCTATTAAGCAATAGTGTGGGGTCATATGAGGGAAACGGGGCTCAGAGATGTCACCCTGTTATCAAGCCTCCAAGAAGGTTTCCCAGGGGAGTTCTTTTATTTATTTATTTATTTATTTATTTACTTATTTATTTATTAATTATATGTAAGCATACTGTAGCTGTCTTCAAACACACCAGAAGAGGGCATCAGATTTTGTTATGAATGGTTGTGAGCCACCATGTGGTTACTGGGATTTTGAACTCAGGACCTTTGGAAAGTCAGTGCTCTTAACCACTGAGCCATCTATCCAGCCCTCCAGGGGAGTTCTTTTACTCCATGGTCTCTCTGGTTCTAAAACACACATGGAACATTTAAAGAAGGCTGTGAGCAGACAAACACGTTGGCCAGCATATCTCTTAGCAACATAGCTGTCATTTTGCAGGCAGATTGGTTCCTTCTGTCCTACCTGAGGGAGTCACTCAGTGTCTCTGACTCCTCTAAAGGACTTCCCATCTACCTGGAGAACAATAGGGCCTGTTTACCCAAACCACACACAGGTATCAGGCTCTGTTTGATCGCTAAGGTCTGGGGCCCACCTGCTTTGGATGGGCACTGATACCTGTGGGCAGCGACAGGAGGTAGTCTTTCATCAGACTCTGCACTTTCTCACAGTACAGCTGGATCAGGCAATTGTGGAACCGTGAACCTGTCTCCTCCCACACGTGGATGATGTGCTCCTGAGGTGAAATGGAAGTCAGTCTGGCTGGTACTAGAGTCTATTTCCTAGTCTCCCTCTTAGGTCTCATCCCCATTTTTCCTTAACTAAGCTATAAAGATCGCCAAGGGGCAGCTCTTCCAAAAACCATGATAAAACCCAGTGATGTCAGGGACGGTTTCTTCAATCTAAACTGAAACTCACTCTGTAGACCAGACTGGCCTTGACCCCACAGACTTCTGCCTGCCTCTGCCTCCCAAGTACTAAGATTAAAGGCCATCATTTTTTGGTTCTCCTGGTTCTCTATTAGACCAAGACACTATGCTAAGAGGTGTGTTCCTAGCTTGGTTTCCTGGGATTGCTTTTTTCAGAGGAAGCTGAAATAACTGTTCTCATATTCTCACCAAGACCCAAGTAACCTGACCCTACCTGGAATCTGAACTGCCTAAGTGATCCATATGCGCCATAATACGAAGTTTAAAGTCTTTTGGACTAACCAAACTGTACCTTACCAGATAAGGAATGGCCAGAGCCTTGAAATTCTCTATCAAGAAGTTGAGCACTCGATCTCGTGGCAGAGACTCCACCTCCGGGAGATCTTCAGTGAATATCTGTCAAAATGAACCTGAGTTCTACAAGCAGAACCTCTGACTCAGGCCACAAACACACAGGCCTGCAAGTGTTGGGGCTACAGACACTTTGAGGGAAAGGGTAGACAAGGTAGCAGCTGCTGGCTGGTTTATGGGGGTTGAGGCTAGAGGCTAGCAGTTTTAGAACAAGGCTCCTTCTATATGTGCAGTCGTGTCCACACGCCCACTGTAGCCTGTGACTCCAAAGGATTGGTGCAATCTAGACTCTTCTTGTGTCTGTGGTTCTCTCACCAAATATAATGAGGGTCAAGTGTGGCACCAGACAAGGCCAGGAGCCTATGACCTACCTTCAGGCCATCTTCTGGGAAGTCTCTCAGCACCCAGACCGAGTAGGAAAAAATCAAATGTAGGTTTTCTGTGCCTTCAAAGAAAAAAGTAAGATTTGTTAGCAGTTGACAAAAGTCAGGCCTGTCCAAAAAGATTGGAAGGGTAGGTGGGCAAGTATAGATGTAACCTCAGAATTCATTTTGTGGACAAGACAGATCCAAGCACCAGCCTCAGATCTGCTCATTTTTCATGGTCTGGTCACATACTAAAGAAAGGGTTTCACTGTTAACCACAGTGGGTCTGATGCCAGGCAAAGGAACAGAAGTGATGGAACACAAGGGAAGAGACTGACCTGACTCAGAAATGGAGGGAGACCAGGCCTATAAAAGTAGAAGCCCCCTCTACAGCTTTTAAATGTGGGTGTGGAAGCACATGTCTTCAATTCCAGCAGTCAGAAGGCAGAGGCAGGTGAACCTCTAAGTTTGAGGCCAGCCTTGTATACATAGTGAGTTTCAGGACAGTCAGCATTCCACAGTGAGATCTTGTCTCAAAACCTACCACCACAACATGCTCACCCAAATGCTGCAGATACTGCACTGTCCTCTCGTGGCCTTTCAGAGGTGAGTTTGCTTTCTTGGACTGGTCCACTAGCACCTGCAAAGCTGGCCACAAAGCCCAAGAACAAACCCATGAGCCTCTTCCTCATGTGAGGGCCATTGGATTCTGCCAATATCAGAAGCTCCCTCCCCAGACTCTGGAAGGTCCTGTCGGGTCACCTTTCTCATGGAGCCCCTTCTTCTCATACAGGATGATCAACTCACTGTACTTGTGAGCCTTCTTCAGCACATGCTCACTCTCCTCGATGTGACAGTGGTTGTTCTCCAGGCGCAGCAAGGGAGCTACCAGGGCCACATTTGTCTGTGGGGAAGATAGGATGCTGACACAGGGTGTCACATGGGGCAGTTGCAGAAGCTCCTTTCTGGAAACCCCACCCTTCACTTGCCCAGGTCTGCTCCAGGCTTAAGGGCCAAGGACATAACAAGCAGAAGATAGCAAATGGTCCTTGTTGCAAGATGACAAGAGGTGGCCTTTAGAGCATTTACATCTTCAGCACACATGTCTCAATGTTCTGGGGGAAACAAACAGGTTACTTTCCGTGAGGAACTACTGTCCCTATTGAGCCTGTGGCACTAACCTCAATTTTACTGGCAAAGGACCTCCAAATGAATATCTTGACTTATCCTCTTCATCAAAGGAAACACAAAGATATCAGGCAAAGGCTAGGAGGCCTCCATCATCTAAGGTCTTACTCTTGGTAGTGCTGGTCTCCTACAGAGCTCCCTAGAGTCTGAGTAAGGGCTGGCATGCTGCAGCAACTCACATGGAGGTAGCACTTGAGCAGAGTGGTGTCGATGATCTGTAGCAACTTCTTCTTGGACTTGATGGTGGGAGTGCCTTCCATGAGCGGGGAGGTGCTGGACTGGTGATCGGAGTCATTCAGCTTCTTTACCAGCTGGCTCCGTTTCTGAAAATTGCAAAAATGTGGGGTCAGGGCCAGGGCTAGGTCTTCCTTCATCACCTGCGTTTAACTCTGAATGCCCCCAAACCAGCTCTCGTCTACATCCTGGACAAGAGTCTCATAGCAGCATTCATGTTTTGCCAGAGATCAAAAGACATTGCTATCACATTGCCACAGACTCAGTGACAACAGAGATGTCCTCCTGGCTTTGTTCCTGCAGTGCTAGAGATCCAACCCAAGGCCTTAGATATGCCGGGCAAACACTTTACTATGAAGCTACATCCCAACACCCACATCCACCCCTCCACCCCACACACATAAATACCTGTTCCTTAGATTAGCTTCTGACTATTCTAAAACCTCACTTAGCTGAGTGTAGAAGCACAAGGCAGTAATCCCAGCTACTCAAAAGGTTGAGTGGGTGAAGATTCATAAATTCAAACTCAGTTTAGGCAATATAGTGAGATCCCAATTCAAAATGAAAAAAAAAATCAAAAACATAATCTTCATGTACTTCTCTTTGTCTACTGAAGCCTATGGTCTCATTTGGCAAAACACTGGTGCTCCTTAATGCCATGGATCCTGAAGGTCACTGGGGACCAGGGAAGAAAGTGTGCTCTGTTTCCTAAAGCTGAAATGGCAGAAGAAAAAGGCCACAGGCGTCTAGAAATAGTATATCCCAGGAACTGCCTTTACTTGTCCCAGGGCTCCAAAGTGTGAACAATGAGACAAGTCTGCAGGCTGCCAGTCATAGCCTAGCACGTAGAACTCAAAGTCAAGGGCACACAAGGCTAAGGCCTGATCAGGCCAGCTGACATTCACTGACCCTGAAGCAGCAGTGAAGTGCAGCATTACAATTTTCCCAGGGATGCTTTTCAGCGCCTACAGGGATACCTGGAACAAGAGCTATAAAGTCTCTGACCTGAGTGTGTTCACAGGAAACAAAAACTATTTGTAACAAATTGTGAGTTAGGAAGCTTTAAGAGGGGCTGGGAATACAATTCAGTGGGTACTGTCTGCAAGGCACACCCCCATCACATACACTGGGAGTAGAGGTGTACACATGTCCGTTCCCAGCACTTAGGAAATGAAGGATTAGAAGTTTAAGGTCACCCTTAGCTACATAGGGAGTTCAAAGTCAGCCTGGGCTACATGAGACCCTATTTCAAAAAATTGAAATTTTATGGACAGGTAAGTTATAGTGCTGACTTTGAACTTTCATATTATCTGTCCATAAAAAAAATCAGACCATAAAATATAGAAAACTAATTACTGACAAGGAAGGACTTTCCCAATATATGGCTAAACTTCAAACTGTAAACTGTAAAACAGAAAATATACTTTAATTTTCATTTGTAAAAAGAAATTAACGAAAAACAACATAGGCTGGCTCAGTGGTAAGAGCACTAGTTCTCCTTCAGAGGACATGGGTTCGATTCCCAGCACTCACATGGCAGCTCACAATGCCTGCACCTCCTGTTCCACAGGATGTGATGTTCTTCTCTCCTCTGCTAATGCAGGCATGCATGTGTTACACTGACACACATATCAACAAAACAGCCATACACATAACATAAATCCTAACTCAGATAGACGCCAGCTCATGAATACACATAAGAAACTGAGCAAACAGTGCTAAGCATTGGTGACTTCTCTGGCTTATACTTTTTGTTTGTTTGTTTTAGAGAAAGAGTTTCAGTGTGTAGCTCTGATGGTCCAGAGTTCACTATATAGATCAGGCTGGTCTTGAACTCACAGAGATCTGCCTGCCTTTGCCTCCCAAGTACTGGGATTAAAGGTTTGTGCCACTGTAGCCCTTTGGTTTATATTTTCTATGTTTCCTAAACTATAGGCATTTCCCCCATAATTATGTATGGCATGAAAAAGTTCATAACAATCAAAATTTACCCCTTTTAGGTCATATAATAACTGTGAATATGCTTCCTGATATGAAGATTTGGTTTAAACAAACAAACAAACAAACAAACAAACAGCCCCGCCCTTAACCAAGAAGCTATGGATAGCAGTTGGCTTTACAGGAGTTTGTCGGTTAAAAATTTCTTAAAGGTGTGTCCCCAGAGGATGGTCCCACACCTAGAAGTACAGAGAGAGCAAAAATTGGAGTTTTGGGTTGTTTTTTTTTTTTAAAGGACACAAAATTAGGAGGAGGTTTGGAAAGAGTTAAGGTAAAAATGATCAAAATACATTGCACAAAACTGAAAGAATTCATACAGATAACAAAGTCAAGGGTACTATTAAGTGGGTAGACTCATGGACCACCTAGGGCCCTGTTGCCGCCGTAGCGAGGCAGAGGCTCCCTCCCGAGGGCCTGTGTGTAGGACCTACCTGTGTCAGGTAGTCAATGAGAGCTAAGTGAGCCTTCTCCAGCTCAGCACCAGAGAGTGTGGGCAGCGGGTTGGGGTACTGCAGCTGCTTCCTGTAGTCCGTGGGCAGTAGGTCGGGGTACAAGCCCATCACGTGGGTGGGATCTGTAAGAAAGGAAAGCATGTGTCCTTAGGAAAGGAACCAGAAGTTTAAGGACAAAACACAACATGACCATGAGAGCAAAGCCCCAGACTGATGGTTTGTTGTCTCTTTTTTGTTTGTTTGTTTGTGTGTTTGTTTGAGACAGAGTCTGTGTAACCCCGGCTGGTCTGGACCTTATTACATAAACTAGGCTGGCCTCAGATTTGTGGCAGTCCTCCTGCCTCTGCCTCCCAGATGCTACAACTACAGGAAAACATAAGCATGCCTGGATTACCCCTCACCCAGGGAATGAGTCTAAGTTCAGAAAAACTTAATTTGCATGGAAAAACTGATATTTAAGTGAAAAAGACCAATAAAGACATTAAAGAAGTTTTTTCTTTTTACCCTTAGTATATCCCAAGCCACAGTGTGTATGAAAGAGTCACATTGTTTATAACTTCAATTTTGGAAACAATATGTAAGACCTTCAACAGCAGAATAAAGTATGTTTACTTCAGCTGATGAGTGTTATGATATAATGCACACTGTAATTATGAAGTATGTGACATTATGATCACAATTCTGTTAAAAATGTGTACATGTGGAAAACATCTGTATGAAGAGGGATAAAATGAGTGATAAACTTGGATCAAGATTTCTTAAAAGATCTTCCTCTTGAAAAAAACAAAAAAACAAAACAAACAAAAAAAAGATCTTCCTCACATTCATAAAACATTTGTGCCAACAATCTATGCTTTGTTTTCCTTTAGAAAATGTCAGCTCAGGAGGTAGAGGAAGGCAGACCTCGGTGAGTTTGAGACCAGCCTGGTCTACAGAGTGAGATCCAGGACAGCCAGGGCTACAGAGAGAAATCCTATCTTGAAAAACCAAACCAAACAGAGAAGAGGAGGGGAGGGGAGGGGAAAGAAAAAGATGTCAGAGCAGGGAAGGCCACTTCTCCCGTAATGGACACAAGTCCTTGGCAAGCTGACTGGAAGGCAAGTCTTCCTGGGAGGCTCCCAGAACCTACTTAACCCCATGTCACAGGATCTGAACCACCTAACACCCTGATCCTTAGGATCAGAATCTGTCAAAGCACTGAGAAGAATGGGCAACTGAGAGGAGCAGCTGGCAGCGCTCCACAGAGCCACCTCCAAAGCACGTGCTCAGGACGTAGGCAGCTATGGAGAAGTGTAAGTGAACATGCAGCCTCCATCTGTCTCCTGCACCTACAGCCATGCCCACTAACATTCTTCTGAACACCTATGATGAGAGGCTGGCCACGATGTGGGGCAGCTCAAGGCTCCAACTCTAGCACTGCAAAACCAAAAGGCCTTGCAATGTCACCTTATGTCTATCAAACGCTAAGCTCCTTTGTGGTCGTCAAGGTTCCTTGAAATCTAGCTCCAATGTATTCTTCTACTACACACCACCAAATGGCGCACTGGGCTCAGGGGAAAGTGGAGACAGGATGGGAATGTGTCTCCATGGTTCCTTCACACTCCAGTTTCCCTTTCACTCTTCAGAGCCTAGCCCACCTCTTCTTTCTTACGTTTGCTTGGTTGTTGAGATAGGGTCTCAAACTACATGTCAGGCTTGCCTAGAATTTACTATGTAGCCCAGGCCGCCTTTGTACAAACCTACTATCTGAACTTCCCAGGTGCCGAGCTAACACACAGGTTGAAACACCATGTCTGACCTTCCTGCTCCTGGAGAACTCTATCACCACGCACCGACCCCCAAGGGTTTAACTGAGTGGCTTTACATGCAAGCACTTTGTGTACTTGTGATACAGTGTATGATCCTAGACTCCCCAGCACTGAGGGCAGAGCTGGCACTGCCAACACTTAGGAGAGGGTTCTGAGTCCATGGATATGCCTCACATACAAAACCAAGGACACAGACACAGGACAACAAGGAAACAATATCTCTCATTCAGAGAAAGGATGCCAGGCAGCTTACCCATGCTGCTGGCTGGCCAGCTCCTGAATTTCCAGGCACTCTTTCCACTTCATGTACATGTGCTGGCTGCTCCCTCAGCCTAGAGTATTCTTCTCTGGACCCTGGCATGGCTCATGGAGCCACCCTCTGTCAGGTAGTAACTAAAATGCCCTCTCTGTAGAGATGCCTAACTATTTCATATTCAAATGCAATCCAGACCCCTCAGGACATGGGACTGTGGTGGCAAGGAGCTTGTCAGTAGGACATAGGAGAGAGTGTCAGGGAACAAACACAGACATTTGGACTCAAACCATGTGGCACTGGGGGTAGAGGGTCCTGGGTTTGTAGACAAGGTACTGAAGCCATATGAGACTGTTGCCTGCCATGGGTCTTCCTCCCCATGCTGCTATATGGCTTCCTCACCTGTGCTGTGCTGCCATCTCTAGCATGGCATTCCAGACTCATCTGAGTTTGCTGTGAATTAGCTTATGTGTAGACAACAGTCATACTGGTCTCCCAGATCACTAATGTTTCAAAATTACAGAGAGCAAGCTGGCTCACAACTGCAAATGAACACTTTAACCACATCAGATCCAAAAGAAACAGAAAACTCCCCACAAAGGCCACTTTGATGCAAACAGCAGCTGGTTAGCAGCTTCAAGGACATATTTTCTGCTAAGTTAAGCCACCTGGGAAAGCTGCCAGTACAGATGCAGTTAATACCAAACACAAAAGGCATCTGTCTCCATGCCTCAGTACTGGGATTACATACAATCGTATCCCATTGCCCTTGGCCCCTGTGGACTGATCTCAGGTCTGCATGCATGTAATGGCCATCTCCAGAAATCTGACTGAGCCATTTCTCTAGTCCTACCTCCTTTCTCAACAGCAGCCTGCTTCTGTTTGGTGAGTTCCTTCTTGCAAACTGTATTTGTGGCTGGAAGACGACCTCAGCTTTCAGATTCAGAGGGCTGACCCTCCTTCCTACACTAACTCAGGCTGGGAATGGCTTTCAGATTCAGAGGGCTGACCCTCCTTCCCTACACTAACTCAGGCTGGGAATGGGGTCATGACCTCATCTTGGTGATCAGATCCCTAGGCCCTGAGAAGGTATAGGAGGCTGAGGGGCAGCGTGGTGCATGTCCATCCCACACAGTCGTTGTACATATCCCCTTCCTCAAGAGGAGTCTGCTTTCCCTTGTCTTAAACCTGTAATGACCCTTGTAAATCAACAGCATACAGAAAGCATTGTCGTTACAAAAGGCACTGAGGTGTCTACCCGGGTATTCCAGATTACACCCTCTGGGAAAAGCCAGCTGTTGTGCACGGCACTTGATCAGCTCCGTGAAGACTCACTTGGGTGGACTGAGGACCCAGGACTCATACAGCACCAACTTGTCAGCCATGACAGTCAGCTGCCTTGGAAAAGGCCTGTCGAACTGAAGAGCGTTGGTGCTAGCAACTGGTAAGTTGTCTGAGAGTGACTTCTACAGGGAATGAAGTACCATGGAGACAGTAGGGGCAACAGCTAAGGAAGCGGTTATTTGAAGTAAGGTCACCCAGTCTGTTGTGGCTAGAAATGAATTTTGGTCTACCTTCCTGCTTTGAAGGCCTCCAGAGATCCCTTTGGTACCATAAAAGATTGACCCAAAGTCGGGCGGTGGCAATGGTTGCGCACATCTTTAATCCCAGCACTAGAAAGGCAGAGGCAGAGACAGAGGCAGGGGGATTTCAGTGAGTTTGAGGCAAGCATCTAAAGAGCAAGCTCCAGGATAGTCAGGGCTACACAGAGAAATGCTGCCTTGAAAAACAAAACAAAACAAAAGTTGACCTATCAATTTTATGAGACCTTGTAACCCCCCACCTAATGATTCACTCAACCCTGTTCAACTCATCAGACTCTAGTAAATTACTCAGAACTCATCTCCACTATTCATAACCAAGAACCCAAGTTACTGGCCAAGGACAAATATGGGGAGAAGGTAAGAAGAGGAAGGAGAGACAACAAAAGGATGTGGAAGAAAGCCAAATGAATGTAGTAACAGCAGCAGACACTCTGTGCTGTCCAGTCGCCTCATATAATCTTCACGGGATGCTCCAGGGGAGCATTATCGATTTGTAGAGGAGAACATGGAAGCAGGGAGCCCACTGCTTTGCATGACCTCTGGCAGGCTGGACTGGTTACTCTCCTAACGCCATCACCTGACCAAGGCAATGTACAGAAGGAGGACTTATTTGGCTTACAATTCCAGAGGGATAAGTCTGTCATGGCAGGGAAAGTGCAGCAACAAAGAGCAGACATGGTGGGTCGAGCAGCCACGCCTGCTTGTTACCTGTGCCAAGCTTAGCAAAGACCTGCATGGACTCGTCAAAGCGCTTCTGGCAGAAGAGGTTGAAGGCATACAAGTTCTTAATGTGGTGGATTTGCTGCTGCTTTTCACTATCCGAGTCATCTTTCATCTCCTAAGAAAAAACAGAAAAAAGAAAAGCTCATTTACTCTCAAATATTTGCTGTGCCCATTACAGGCGGTAAACCACCCTAGAAAGTAGATGTGCTACAACATACAAGGGCAGCATCCACCTGTGCGGACCGCCTGACAATCTTCTTCTAGTAAAAACTTTTACTTCTTCAAGCAACTACACTAAAATGTGGTTACATAACTAAAACAATATTTAATTTTATGTATGTAGGTGTTTTGTCTGCATATATGTCTGTGCACCACATGTATGCAGCACTCGTGGAGACCAGAAGAGAGCATCAGATTACCCTGGAACTGGAGTTACAGATAGTTGTGAGCTGTCACGTGACTGCTAGTAATCCAGCTTAAGTCCTCTGCAAGTGCAGCCAATGCTCTTAACCTACGAGCCATCTCTCCAGCCCCTTAGTTACATAACTTTAAAAAAATTATTTTACTTTATGAGTGCTTGCCTACATGCACAAATGTATACCACACACATGCCTGGTGCCTCTAAGTACAGGACAGGGTGTGTGGCAATCTTCTCCCACACTATTAAGTAAGTGTGCAATGAAAATTCACTGGGGCTTCTACAAAGTGCTTAACTAGTGCCCTGTAATCTATTAAGGCCATGACAAGGAAAAAGGAAGACACTGCACAGCCTAGAGGCTATATGCTAATTAAATGAACATAAGTGCCATATTTGATCCTGGTTCCCAAATGAAAGGGCATTAATGGAAAGCTGGCCAAATCATATCACCCCTTTAATCCCTGCACTTGGGGAGGCAGAGGCAACGGGATCTTTGTGAATTCAAGGCCAACCTGGTCTACATAGTCTGTAAGAAGGAACCAAACTGAAGCCATTTTGAATAAAGTTTCCATTTTCAATAGGGATCAAATAAACTAAGTTCCCAAGACCTCCCTGGGTAACTGACATCCTGGCTGGAAAGTTGAGACAAGAATGCTACGCAATTCACCCTGCTGTAGTTGAATACACCAATCAATGAGAACAGGGTAAGTGTACCACAAAGGGAAATGTAGCACACAGGAAAGTCCTCCATTCCTGGATCCTGATGGATGGGAAAATGTAACTGTAACTTGGTCCAGATGTTTAACCTTTTCAGGCTTATAAGCGCCGTAACAATCTGGCTTAGGGTTGCAGTTCAGCTCCTGAGTCTGCATCCCTGATCAATCATTAGCAGCTTGATTACAATAAATTTTTCTTTTCTGTATTGACTTGATTTTTGAATTGTGCTGGATCTGAGCGGACCCCATAACAGAGAATTCTAGGACAGCAAGGACTACACTGAGAAAATCTGTCTTAAAAGAGAAGAGAAGAGGAGAGGAGAGGAGAGGAGAGAAGAGAAGAAAGGAAAAGGAAAGACCTCCACATGTGTGCCCAAACACACATACACCCACACATATCTACATACACACAAAATTTTAATTAGGTTAATACATAAATAAAATTCTTCTCAGTTTCTTTCTTCCTCTCTCGCCTCTCTTCCCCTCCCCTCCCTTCCCTACCATCACCCTAGTCCACAACTGTTAGCACACAGCTGCATCTCACTGTGCATGGAAGGCTTTCTACACCTGGCTCTGTCCTCTTTTTAAGCTTACTCTCAGATATTATGACACACCTTCGGCTCAAGTCAGTGTAAGTCCAAACATCCTAGAGATTGTTTTCACTTTTCTTTCTTTTCCATATTTATGTGTGTGTGCACGTGCACATGTGACTGGGTGGCGTGTGTGTGTGTGTGTGTGTGTGTGTGTGTGTGTGTGTGTTGCTAGGTTGAAGCAGGGAATCATCTTCAGTTAGTCAGGGCTAGTTAGTTAGTCCCAGAGCTGGCTGGTAGGGATAGTCATGCTAGCCAGTTTGCTCTGGGGATGATCTGTCTCCACTTTCTAAAGCTGAAATTATAGCCAGGCCATCCCATCATTCCACTTAGGCAAATGTCACACATATGGTATACAGACATATCTGTAGGCAAAGCACCTAGATACGCAAAAACCTAAATTGTTCTTTAAAAAAAAAAAAAAAAAAAACAAGTTAAAAAAGAAGACAAAACATTGGGGCTGGAGAGATGGCTCAGTCTTAATTAAGTACTAAGATGTCTTTAAGATGGCTCCAGTATTTAAGGACCTGAACTCAGAGCCCCAACACTCCAATAAGATGCCGACCAGGTATATAACTAGAATCCCTGTGTTGAGAAGTATCCCTAGGCCAGGTAGTTTAGCCAAACTGATTATCTCCAGGCTCAAAAACTAAAGTAGGAAGTGGCTGAGCCACCTAACTTCATCACCTTCTGTCACATGCTCATACATGTACCCACATACACACACACGCCCAAGATGAATAGAGAATGCTGATAAAAAACATGAAGAAATGCTGAATCTCACTAGCTGCCAGAGGAATGCAAATTAAAACTACATCAAGATTCTAGTTTAGCCTAGTCTGAATGGCAGTCAGAATGCGAATGAGAAGCAACAGGCTCAGGCAAGGGAGGACAAAAGGGAGACTATGCACTGCTGGTAGGAATGTCCACAAGTCTACCGCTA
This sequence comes from Montemys delectorum, assembly GCA_019843815.1. NCBI lineage: Eukaryota > Metazoa > Chordata > Mammalia > Rodentia > Muridae > Montemys > Montemys delectorum. The sequence continues at coordinate 13,610 of JADRCD010238037.1, forward strand.
TGGAGAGCAGAGTGGAGAACACAAAGAAGTTTAGCATGCATCTTCCATATGACCCGCTTCAGCATTTGTGCGTGAGGAGGGCATCAGGTCCACTTGTACACCAGTGTCGACAGCAGCACCATTCCCAACAACTACCTTACAGAACCACCCTGGATGTCTGGCACAGAGGAAGGGAAAGGGAAGTGCCATGTGTACATACTGGAATGTTGGGTTTAGCCATAAATAAGAACATAGTTCTGTTGTTTTCAGGAAAATGAAGACAACTGGAAATAATAAATTGAGTTATGCCAACCTCAGAAAGACAAATATACCTTTCTACCTCATTTGTGGCTCCTAGATTTTTTTATTATTATTTACTTATTTTACATATGTGAGTACATTGTAGCTATCTCCAGACACACCAGAAGAGGGCATCAGATCTCATTACAGACAGTTGTGAGCCACCATGTTGTTGCTGGGAATTGAACTCGGGACTTCTGGAAGAACAATCAGTGCTCTTAACCACTGAGCCATCTCTCCAGCCCCTAGTTTCTAGATTTTTTACAGGTATATAAAATCTACTCCCACTTCTCCTCGGTTTGTGTGTGTGTATGTGTGTGTGTGTATGTGTGTATGTGTATATATGCACATACACACACATACACAGACACACATACACATACACATACACACACACATACACACACACACATACACACACACAAACATTAAAGTAGAAGTAAAACTGTCTGGAGGAGAAAAGGAACCAGGGGAAGGGAAGTGGGAGAGAAGGCAGGATAGAGAGAAGGGGAAATATATTTAACATACAATATATACATGTAAAAGGCTTGAAAAAATTAGCAGTTTAAAGTGGAACTTCTAATTTAATTACAAAATTTACACACGCAAAATAAAAGTTGTGTTTAAAACAGCCAGCATAGGCTAGAGAAATAACTCAGTCATAAAGTGCTTGATCTTTAAGTCATAAAGAGTTTGATCCCTAAAATCCATATAAAAAGCAAAGCAGAGAGGCACTGCATGCAACCTCTGCACTGGGGAGGCAGAGAGAAGAGGCTCCCTAGGGCTCGGTGGCTAGCCAGCTTAGCCTAACTGATGAACCCCAGGTCCCATTAAGACACTCTGGAGGGGTGTGGTGGGGAGAGGAAGGGATGGGACAAGGTGGATGGCTGTCCAGAGGCATAACACCTGAGGCTAGCCTCTAGCCTCCAGATGTGTACACACCAGCGATGTGCACCAGTACACACACAAGTACACACATACACAAAAGCAGTTGCCATAAGTAACTAAAAGTGATTGTTATTTTTCCTTTAGAGACAGTTTGTAGGAATCAAGCTTATTATTACCATCATCAAGACCTCTTTAGATTAGCACTGTTCTAGTTTAGGCTCAGAGACTTAAGGTCATTTCTGGAAATCAAATCCACTCTCTGCAGAAACTAAAAAATATCATATAAACCACATGTGTCAGCGTGTGCCTGTAATCCAGCACTTAGAGGGTGAGGTAGGAGGACTGCCACAGGATTGAGACTGGCATGGGCTACAGAGACTTGTCTCAAAAATTACACAGGGGGAAAATCACTAGCAATGCGAGAGAAAATGGAACAAGACACACTGCTGCCTTGCTGGGAACAACAATCCACATGAACACAAAGGGGAGCGGCTGCAAAGATCTGAATGTGGTTTGTGTCTCCCAATAGGTTCCAGGGTTGGGAATTTGTTTCCTAGGAGGCAATACCGAGAAGTAGGGTGGCCTTCAAGAAGCAGGGCATATGGAAGGTTTCCACGTCACTAGGGACAAAGGGAAAGGGCTGTTATGAAAGGAGCCCTGGCCGCTCTTGTCTGCTTATGGTGGACCTGACTGCATGCCTTTGTACTCCTGTTCATTCTGGGTGGTATCAAAGCCAAGAGTGGCCCTTGTCATAGAGCCTGCGCTATGCCATTTGGACTCTGGATCTTGGAAAATGTAAGGTAAATAAACATTCCTTTTCCTAAGTTGTATGTTGTGACAGTAAAAAGCTGACTGGCCCAGTGGCCACAGTAAACAGAAGGCTACAGTTGTTCAATATAAGGGTCAATGTAACAAGAGAGGCTAGAGATTGAAGAAGGCTTACATATGCCAAAGGAATTCACTGATGAAAGAACTGAGGGCCCTCTAGTGGCTCCATTCAATTAGACAGTACTACGACACTTGCTAATGTATGCACTGTCTTTAAGTGTTCCAAACCATTTAATTATTTTATTCTTTCATTACTTTCTAGAAGTCACTATTATAACTGACATTCACTCTACACTTGAACAGGTCAACAAGGCAAATCACTTAGTCACATTGACACTTGAAGGTGGACTGAAACCCTGAATCAATCCCTCCTGGCTCACTCTTCATTTATACAAATGTAGATTAAATACAGTCTAAACACCAATCTCTAGACGATGCTCAGCTGCTTTAAAAAATGCTGAGGAAGCAGTCTGCTTCCAAATCTAAGGAACAAGACTCACCGCTAGCTGCAGAGCCAATTCAAACTGCTTGTCCTGGAGAAGCTGTTGGATTTGGGTTGCCATGGGGACGGGAATGAGTCTCCAAACAAAATGATTGCTGGCCACATAGATAATGTTTGATCTGGAGAAGGAAGAATATTGGTAAGTGGGCATGGGATTTACAATGATACAGGGAGCTGGGAACAACACAGCAGCCACAGTGAAAAGAGAAATCCCTTACCCCCCTGATGTAATGAAGCGGGGCCTTTGCAACTCAATGCTCTGGACCAGAAGCCTTGGTTCAAGTGTTCGGATCTCCACATATCGCGGCAATACTGCAACAATGTATGGAGGCTGGTGCTCTGCAAGAGAGGACATGCTGAGCTGGAGTGCTGGTTGAGGGCTTTGGGTTAAGGATGAGCTTGGATTTAGTTGCTTGCACAAAACTGATATAAAAGAATCTCAAAATAAAAAAAATCCTCAAGTCAAGTACTACAACAGGAGGATTCTTCACTGTAATTCACCACTGAAGAAAAACTATTGTTTGCTTGAGTGATATCAAAAGACATCTCTTGCCAGGCAATGGTGGCGCATGCCTTTAATCCCAGCACTTGGGAGGCAGAGGCAGGTGGATTTCTGAGTTTGAGGCCAGCCTGGTCTACAGAGTGAGTTCCAGGATAGCCAGGAAGATACACAGAGAAACCCTGTCTCAAAAAAAAAAACCTCAAAAACAAACAAACAAACAAAAAGACATCTCTTGCGTAGCAGAATTATACTGTGCTTTTAACGTAGCAGGACCAACTCCCACGATGCCCCTTTAAAAGCTTCCTGTGCTCCTTCCCCATCTGTCACAGAGCCAGGTCAGTTGGGTGCAGCTGTCCTGCCAATGCAGCAGCAGGAGAGTCGGGCTACAGAACTGCTCTGCACTCTCCCAGGAAGGGAAGGAGAAAGGCAGTTTCTTTTTTCCTCTCCTTCCACTTGCTAAGGTTTCTGCTTGAGATTTTCAGAAACTCCACTTGATGGTTGCTACAGCTGGAATGTTCCTGTCTTTTCTAACACTCACACACTCGACACTGAATCTCCAATGCACTGGAGTTGGGAGGCAAGGCCTAACGAAAGGTTGGAGACCATAAGTAGGTGCTACCATGACTATACCTCGACTTTCAGAAAAGAATGCCTTCCATACCCACCCTTTCCTTTCTGTACTCTGTAACAGGAAGGGGACAGCCTAGCTTAGTGTGTTGGGCAAAACAGAGATTCCATAGAAATGCTAAGCTCAGTGTGAAAAAAACCCTAAAATCCTTGCTATGAAAGCCTTCCTCTGGGAAGCTGTGTGGTAAAGGAGATTTAACATGAGTTAGGCAACAGAAAAATGTATCTTTGAAGATATATAAAAATTTATAACCTCCAAGATGGAATAAAGACTAGCTTATTTTATACTGATTGAAAATAAATTTACTGCTTATACACTACTTTAACCCAACTGCAAAACCTTATAAACACAGGCTCTGCAGGTGTGGCTCCATCAGGGGTATTGTCGACAAAAACAGTTCTCATCTCAAATGGAGTAAGAGGAGAGTTTATTCTGGAACCAGATAGAAGTGACTATGGCCTAGGAACATGTATTCAAGTTTCCCTAAATACTATGAATGTGGTTACCCAATTATTAGTTATAGAACAAAAGAAATAATAAATAAAGTTATCTGTGATTCGGGAGCCACAGGAAGCAGATTACAGCAAAGCTGGGAAAGTGCTACAGACCTCAGATGCTATCTGATGACATTCTTAGCTTTCAGATTGGTAAAAGCTAGTGGTTTGCTAAGAATACACTGTAGAATTGCTGTTTTAAAAGATTTGGTTTTTTTTTTTAAAGAGAATTATTTACTTATTATACACTCTATCTATCTATCTATCTATCTATCTATCTATCTATCTATCTATCTATTCACTATGTATTCTGCCTGAATGTATGCTTACATGCCAGAAGAGGGCACCAGATCTCATTATAGGTTATGAGCTACAATGTGGTTCTTAGGATCTCTGGAGGAGCAACCAATGCTCTTAACCTCTGAGTCATCTCTCTAGCCCTAAAAGGTTTTGTTTTGTTTATATCTATCTATCTATCTATCTATCTATCTATCTATCTATCTACCTACCTATCTATTATTTATTTATTTATGTGTGTATGTGTGTGTGTCCATGGAAAGCCAAGGAGGGTGCTAGATCTCCTGGAGCGGAAGTTGGAGACAGCTGTAACCCACTGGACTTGAGTACTGGGAGCCAAACTCTGGTCCCCTCAAAGAGCAGCAAGTGCTCTTCACACTGAGCCCTCTTTCCAGCCCCCAAACAATGCTTCATCAAGCAGTTCTACCTAAAACCCTACCAGACTTCTGGTCCATTCCATGGGCCTCTGACACCTGGCCTCCCTAATTCTGCATAATTCAGACTGCCTGTTGAGCTGGTCAGCTCTGCACATCCTCTCACTCATAGCTAGCTTGCCTTCTGCATCTCATTCAGTTTTCACCCTGTTCTGTCCACCCAGGGTATAAAGGAACTGTTCCTCAGATCATATCCCAGACTCCCTGTCTGCCTAGTCCAATCTTACCTATGCAGGGCATCATCTTCATGGCCAACTAAACAACCAAATTTCCCTCTCTGTGAACTACTGAATTCTAACACATCCATGTGTGTCTTGTTTCTTCATCTGAAATGCAACCCTTTTCTCACAAGCTACAGTCTCTTAGTATAGAAAGCACTAACCATGTTTGCGTTTCTATGCAAAGAAAATTCAGCAAGGATGTCACATGCTTCCAGAAAATACTACTGCAGAGGAAAGGGAGCCTAAGACAGGCTTAGAAAATTCCACCATGAAGAGAGCATGCCCTTCTAACTTGTAGAGGGATAAGTAATGACTTTCCCAATGTAGACTGTCTGGGAAAGGAACTAATAAATACCACTAACAGGAAGGTGAAAGAAAAGAAACAAAGTGTAGACAACCACTTCCTGAAATACACTGTCTTGTATATTCCTCCCCCTCTGAAGCAAAACTCAACTTCCAGAAAACTCCAGATTATCCCATCTGTAATGTCCCTAAAAGTGTTTACTTAAAAGAATGGGAATTTAGCCAGGTAGTGCTGGTGCACACCTTCAATCCCAGCACTACATCTTTAATCCCAGCACTCAGGAAACAGAGGCAAGCAGATATCTGGGTTCAAGGCCAGAGTGAGTTCCAAAACAGCTAGGACTACACAGAGAAACAAAAAGGGGAGAGGGGGCAGGGTGTGAGTAGAGGAAGGTAAGCAGTCTGCTAGAGCCATGACAGAACTAATTCTGCAGGGATGACACACACCCCACCCAAACGACAAAGCAACAGCTACTGCCGGCCTTACCCATGGCCACTGGGATGTCTGTCCAGTTCAGGGCGCATTTCTGAGTGCAGATGCCTTCCTCATTGAGCACCACAGTCAGGTCATCCTGACCCACCGCTACTTTCCCATCTGCCAGAGGGGCAACTAAGGGCTCCAGCTGCTTTCCTGTTGGGAAGAGCTCTTTGATGGATCCCTTTCCATCCACCTGCAGGACGACATGAGGGAAGTCACCCAGCAGTCCCCAGACAGACCCATGAATCCACATAAAACCCACACCAGAGAAGCTAATAATGTTCCTTGTTTGATGTGAACATGGCATTTGTTATGACAATCTTTATCACAGTGTAAAATGGAGAAAAGTACCTGCCTGGCGCCTACCAATACTAGGGGCTATAATACAGAACACCGCTGCTGGTGGAGATGCGGAGTGATGCAGACAGTTTATATGGGAGCTTTTTGTAAAGCTATCACAACATGCCATAGGAGCCAGCACCACCACTCCAGGGTTGTCCAGAGAAATACAATTTACACTTATACAAACCACTAAATACAAATGTTTATAGCAGCTTTACTCAGAACTGCTAAAAATGGGGAACTCGTGTTTCCATCAGCTGACAGGTGAATAAGCAAATTCCAGTCCACTCATGTCACAAATCCTACTCATCTGTGAAAAACAGCAATCACTGATATACAAACACAGACGAATCTCAAATGGATTGTGCTAAGCAGACATCTCCATTTGATACAACTGTTTATATGACATTCTACAAAAACACAAAACTTAGAAGACAAAAGAACCCATCCTTGGTGATAAAGGTCTGGGAGATGGATGGGAGGCAGTTGGAAGGAATGTGCAGGTAACAGAGTTGCTTTGAATTGTTACTGTAGAATTAGTTACATAACCCAAGATATCTGTCAAATCTCACCCAGAATTATACTACAAAAAGAACAGAATTGAATACACGCCAGGGTCTTTTTTGTTTGTTTGTTTTTGTTTTTCGAGACAGGGTTTCTCTGTGTAGCCCTGGCTGTCCTGAAACTCACTCTATAGACCAGGCTGGCCTCAAACTCAGAAATCCGCCCACCTCTGCCTCCCAAGTGTTGGGATTAAAGGCATGTGCCACTGCTGCCTGGCGCATGCCAGGGTCTTAATGCAAGATTTGCCATCCTCAAAAAATGAATGCTTAAGACAGAGAAGGGGGCTGATGATGTAGCTCAGTGGTGGTGATATTGTGTGACAGAAGCAGCCACAAGAATCACAGAGGCCTGCTCCAGGCTCAGGCCCTGCCACACTCCACAGACCCCTGCTCAAGCCTCAGGCCCTGCCACACACACTCCACAGACCCCTCTCAGCACTGTTAGTATCTTGTCAGCTGAAAGCAGTGATTCCTTCAGGACTTTGACCCTGAAGACTAGCAATAGTAAAATATTCCCAAACTAAATACATGGAGTGAAATAGCAAAGGGATAAACAATGAAGAGCTAACACCATAGGAGCAAGGAGGATGGTTCTAGGACTGCAGACTAGGGCGAGGAGATTTAGATTACTCAACAAAGTAAGGAACACTCCATCTTTTCTACCTACAGTGTGCAACTGAGAGGGGAAAGGACAATGTTGTGCTATTCACCACTCTGTATTAGAAAAAACAATGATCAAAACAATTTGCACAGCAAGATATGTTTTTAATGTGTATGGGTGTTTTGCCTGTGTCTGTGTACCATATGGGGTGCCTGGTACCCATGGAGGCCAGAAGGCGGCATCAGATCCCCTGAAGCTGGAGTTACAGCCAGTGTTTGGTCATCATGTGGGTGCTGGGAACTGAACCTGGGTCCCCTAGAAGAGAAGTCAGTGCTCTCAACCACTGAGCCATCTCCAGCCTCCAGCAAGGTATTATTTTTTAAAAAGCAAGGTAGAAAGCCCACATACTAAAAGGCAAAGAGTTTGAGGTGCTGGGGAATCAAACAGAAGTTTCCACCCTTCACCTGTACAGACTGTTTCTGATTTGGGTGGGGCATCTGAATGATCTGTGTGCTTCCTCTATTTCCTTAATGATATTTTTTATAGTATACCTACTCAACTTCTGAAATTGGTGGAAAAACGGAAAACAAATACAGTCAGAGATTTTGAACTGGAAAGCTAACACTAAAACTCATATGTAACTCCTGAGCAGCTCAATCTGTCACACATAGGGAAAAGAGTATGACACTCGGACAGATGGACAAGCAGCAGCCCTAATGACCTGTCCCAGTCATCAGGTACAGTGGGTAAGAATGCAGAGAACTGAGAGTTGATTCTATTTGGCCTCAGTTACATGAACACCTGACTTGTGGAAATACTAAGCGCACTCAAGTGTGTATACACACACACAGACACACACACACACACAGACACACACACACACACAGACACACACACACACACAGAGCTATGTAAACAAACAGGAACCCTGTTATACTCAAAGTTCTACTTAAGGACTTAAGGAGGTCTCCAGGCCTGTGGTTCAGAAGCCATGACCAACTGCCAAGGTAAACTCACGGTTACTTGCCCAAGGCAAGCTGATGAGAGTGGCAAGAACAGAAGGCTTACCCTGATCAGGTAGTAGTCTCTCTTGAAGCCAACGCAGATAGAATTTTCACACCATGCCATGGACTTGGGCACATCGGGCACACTAAAGTCTCCCTGGATGAAGGGAATATGAGTTCAATTGAAAAGATGTTAAAACAGGGTGGGATGGGATTCATGTTTTCTGTTATATTATCTCCATTCTGCAAAATACCCTACATCCACACATGAGCACAATTCTTGAAGAACTGTATAAATAAAATACAAATCAGGTCTGGACTTAGTTCTAGCACTTGGGAGGCAAAGGCAAGCAAATTTCTGTGAGTTCAAGGTCAGCCTGGTCTATTTATCAAGTTCCAGGAAATCCAGAGCTATGTAGAGATCCTGTCTCAAAACAATAACAAAAAAAACTCAACCAATCAATAAACAATATTAGTCACCTAATAAAAATATAAATCACTCAGGAACTGGAAAAAGTGCAAGAAAGGTTCCCTTAGGAGAGATAAGATAAAGCAGTGTGCAGGAATGTTGTGGAATTATGGGCACAAATAAGCAAGCCCCAGGACTCTGCATCAGTGTCTGCCTGGGGAGAACCTCAAGTGAGGGTTAACTAGATCTAAACAGGAGGTTCTAGGCTAGCTACAGTGCCAGCTCCCACCCTGCCTGCACAGCAGGCCAGGTGGACTTCACCTGCAGTTCGTGGAATTCTCTGTCCTTCCAGAAGTACAGCTGCAGCTTCTTCCTCACCGCCACACACATCCGCAACACCTCCTCACCCGTCTCAGTGTGCTGAGGAGAGACACCGGAGCCAATGAGGATTCGATGACTCCATGGCACAGTGGCAAGTGGACTGGTGAGTCTCAATCCAACTTGAATGCAAATCTGCAAATCCCCTGCATCTTAAAGCCCCACTGCCAAAGCTGGGTGGAGGAGCACTACTCTCAAATACTTAGACACATCTGGTTCAGGATTACTTCTCCACACGTATATTCCCAATTCAGATACAAAACCCAGAGTAGATTTCCCATTCTACAACTATGCTCTCTCCCCCAACTGCCTTTTCCTTCAGACCCACTTGTAATTCTTAGGAAGAACTGGGAAAAGAACACAGCAAGCACAGAACAATAAGGAGTGGAAGGGAGCAGGGCAGTGGTGGCTCACGCCTTTAATCCCAGCACTTGGGAGAGAGAGGCAGGCGGATTTCTGAGTTCAAGGCCAGCCTGGTCTACAGAGTGAGTTCCAGGACAACCAGGGCTACACAGAGAAATCCTGTCTTGAAAAACCAAAAAAAAAAAAAAAAAAAAAAAGGGAGTAGAAGGGAGCGGCCAAAGCTAACAGTGATCTCAGCTGAGAAAAGGCTGGGGAGTCCACCAGAAGGATGATCAGTTGGCAGAAACGAGATGTCTATTTTGAACAATGAAAACTCCCTAATGACAAAGGGACCATGGCAATCTGCTTAGAACAAGTCAACTTAACATCACAAACAAGTTCATAATACATACTGTTTAAGGTCTTGCTTTCCTACTGTTTGTCTGACAACCATCTTTCCCTCTGGCTAGTCCCCTTCTGACACACAGACGCCTGGCATTTTAATTAGCACATAGGGAATGCAAATCTTGCATCTCATACCTCATCTAATAAGATCCATAGCAAAGTACTCTCTCTGAAGGCTGTGAGTTTGGATGTCAGAGTCGTTCTTCCATGGAGTGGTGGGAACATGGTGAGGCTGGAGTCACAAAGCCCAGGCTCCCCTCAAGCACACTCACCTGGAGGTCACAGGTGAACAGGGATGCTCCCTTGGCCTTTGAAACTGTAGTGATTTGTTGAAATGTCAGTAAGTCATGGACATAAATGTTGTTTTCTGTTTGGGAGGAAGAACAATGTCACTAAGTCAGTCTCTAATACAATCTCTAAGCTAAAACCACAAGGAGTAACTGTGCAACACCTACAAGGAGAGCACTGTAGATCCTGGGTGAGGATGCCCTCCAGTCTCACTAACACAACGCACTCCGACTTCTGACCTGGGTGCTCTGTCCCTTACGACTCTGCACTGACTTCAGTAAAGGAGCACTCGCTTCAGCCCTCCTGCACTTGTCCTCCTCGGGTGTGGAAACACATCAGCAGATTCACCCAGGAAATAACTTTCTGAGCTACATATGCTAGGAAGTTCCAATAAGAAAAAAAGAAATTCTCTCTAGATTTTGTATAAACCATGGCAAGGATTTCTGCTTAAGCAAGACTAACAGAGTAATGCAGTGGTCTCCCTCAAACCACTCAGATCTGAGACACCAGTCAGTGCCCAAATCAGGAGAACACCAAACCCTATATTACTCTCGTACTCATATAACCTTTGATAAAGCTTAATTTGGCATAGTAAGAAATTAAAAACTAACAATAAACAATTGTAATTCAACAGCACCAGCACATGAGTGCAGTCTCTCAGAATATCTTAACTACCAGCCCCCTTTCATTCACAGCTGACCACAGGTCACCAAAACTGGGCAGAAGGACTACCGGGACATCGGAATGAGAGCTGCTTCCTATGGTAAAGATTTAGTGCACAACTGTTTAACTGTAGACCCAGGAACTAAGGCTAAAGTGATTCTGCTATTTAAGCCTCTGGCTAAACAGCACAGCGCCTGAGGTAAGTTTCTGGTCTTCAGCCTCTGTGGCTGCCTTGTACAGAACTATGGCTCTGCAAGCCAGGGCTCTAACAATTCTGGCCCTGTCTGCCTCTTGCATAATATCGGCCATTCTTCACCACATGTTCTCAGTCAGGCCACAAGGAACACCTGCTGCCACATGATGATCTTGCTTAAGTTGTTCCTTGCTGGTCAGGGAACTTCTGCCTACTTCTCTCTTCCTGTGGGAAGTGTGTCAGCCCTTCCCACTTCTCGGATCCCACAAGGCTGTCACCATATGCATCACCACTTTCTTTCTGAGTTTTGGCATGATGATCACTGAATAGAGGGTCTTGAAGAACAGAGTTCAAGTCCAGAGCAGTTGCTGCCTGTACTACCCATATGCCCTGCTGGATCTGGTTAGAAGACACCAGCTCGGTGTAAACTACTATTGAATTAACATGAAACACAAATGTAGCCCTTTTTCTTACCTAACAAGCTGACTAGAATCTTAAACTGGGAAACCACGTGGATCTAGAAAAATAGAAAATTATTAGACTCAAACATTTCTGCTAAGTCATAACAAAAGTTCACTTAACAAGAAGACTAAATTAGACTAAAGGGTCTGTACTGGTTACAGACATCCGAATCATTTTTATGTGTAACCATGGTTTCTGCTTGTGACAGAGATTTAGGCACTTGACCATGGGCAGAGATTCCCTATATAAAGGAGTAGAGAGGGGCTAGAGAGATAGCTCAGTGGGTAAGAGCACTGACTACTCTTCTGAAGGTCTTGAGTTCAAATCCCAGCAACCACATGGTGGCTTACAACCATCTGTAATGAAATCTGATGCCCTCTTCTGGTGTGTCTGAAGACAGCTACAGTGTAATTACATATAGTAATAAATAAATCTTTAAAAAAAAAAAAGGAGTAAAGAGAACATTATCAAGTTCTAGCTTTGTCTAGGGCTTCAGTGCATCCCCCAATAGCTGATGCATTTGTTGGGAACCTGGCTCTGCTGTTGATATTAGGAGTAAGGCCTGGTGGGAAGTCTGTAGGTCACTGGGGATACCTAATTAACCAAGTGAGTTAGTGCTCATGAAATTTTTGAGTTAAGTTCTCAAGAGAGGTAAGGCTGTTAGAACAGGCCAAGTCTCTTTCAGAACCATCTTTGGCTTCCTGTTTGACAATGTGACCTTTCCGTGTTGCATGTGTCCTGTCATAAGCCTTCACCATATTGTGAGCTTAGTCAGTCTCTTCTTCCTACAGTAGCCTGCTTCAGTTATTGTTTTACAGTACCAGAAACAGACTAACACAGCACGGCCTCACAGAAGCCAAACCATTCTTTTTTTGGGGGTTTTCCGAGACAGGGTTTCTCTGTGTATCTCCCTGGCTATCCTGGAACTCACTCTGTAGACCAGGCTGGCCTCGAACTCAGAAATCCACCTGCCTCTGCCTCCCGAGTGCTGGGATTATAGGCGTGCGCCACCACCGCCCAGACAGCCAAACCATTCTTATAGCAATGCTCAGAGCCACTTACCTGCTGGATCTTTTTGGAAAAGTTCTTATTGGACTTCTCTAGTGTTACCTCAAACCTGTTACAACCTATGGAAAAACAAACAAACCTCATAGTCCCAAACACAGAGATACATCTAAAACAAGAAAAATGCGGCATCATATGCACTTCTGATAAGTCAAGCACCCAAAAGACTATAAGTCAGATGTCTAAACAGGCAGCCGTCTTTACTGAACACTGTAGGTGGCTTTCAACTCCAATGTTACAGCAGAGGGTTTCAAGCACCTTTGGCATCAGCAGAAAAGATCACACAATGTTTCCCAATGCAGCGAGGTACCTGGAGTCTGAAGATCTTACCTTATAAAATACCTTGGCCAAGTGCTTCACAAGAAGAGGGTAAAGCATGGTAGTCAAACATGAGAGCCCAAGCCCTGAGACCCAGCACAAAGTCTACTAGCACCTAGAACTACCCCCCAGCAGCAACACATCCTGCACCATGAGGACAGAGCAAATAGTACCATCTCCAAGCTAGAACAGGGGAATGTATCTACACTTACTGCCACTTTCAGGTGAGGCTACATCTGCAGGCACTGTTACAAAAAAGCGGAAGACAGTCAACACCACAAAAACATGAGAGCCCAGTCTTGCTGGGGAAACACACTTAGCTGCAAAAGTTACTGATCAAAATGAGAGCAATGATAAAATGATAAGAGCTACTACGAGGCAGAGAGACTAGACACAAAGTGCTGGGTTGATTTCATCTGTATTGTGTTTCACCTCACAACTAACCCCAAAGAGCTGGTGTTTCTATTCCATATTTTCTAAGAAAAGGCCTTACTCTGTAGCCTGAGGGGGGAGGGGCGTGGATTCTACTATATGGCCTAGGCTGCCCTTGAACTCACTGCAATCTCCTGCCTCAGCCTCCTGAATGTGGGAATTATAGCATGAACTGCCACATGAGTTTTCACTTTTTCCTAATATTATTTTAATACTGGGGGCAGGAGGAACACACATAGGTCATGGCAAAGGACAACTTTGTAAAGTCGGTTCTCTCCTTCTCCCCTTACACAGGTTCCAGGGATTGAATTGGGTCATCAGCTAAGCACTTCACCCACTGGACCATCTTGCTGGCCCCTCATTGGTTGGTGGGTTTGTCTTTGAGACAGTCTCATTGGATCTGTGAAACAGGGCCTTGTTATATAGTCTAGGGTGGCCTGCAGCTCTTGTCCTTCTGTTTCAGCCTTCAAAGGTGTTGGGATTACAAGTATGTGGCACTATGGCATATTCCAAATTATATTTGAGGTGTCTGATGGAACAGCTCGTGCTTGACAAACATATATATAGCTGGAAAAGGGCAATATTCTGTTTTTTCAAATAACTGTCTCTTTATTATTGATAATATACCAAAACTTGATGAAGGGTGTTTCTCCAAATGGGAACTCAACCTCAGACATACTTTTCATTCAGTTACGTTAAAGAGCCCCATCTGACTGGAGCATTGGGTGGCCCTTATATTCATACATACTTTGAACCTTTATGCACTAACATCTGGAAAAACAGTTTCACCAAGTTACAAGTTTTCCAAATAATAGCATATTCCATTCTAGAATATTTAACATCACACTCATTACTATCACCCCCCAACCTCAATGGAAAAATCTTTAAGAATAAGACCTCAGGGTCTCTAGAGCTTGGTCAGGCCTGGATCTTGTGCTTCATAGAGGCTGTGATCCAGAGCCATGTGCTCATTGGCCATTCCAGTTGTGTACTGTGGAGTTTGAGGCTACTCTATGTCAAGGGGAAGCTAGAGGACGAGTTCGCTATGTGTCTGGACATTTGTGGAGAAGGACTCTCCAGGTTCTTTCAAATGACAGTTGATGGGAAGTTGGTTCACTATAAGAAGAGGGGTGGTAGCTATATGGGTGCCTGGAGCAGGTTCCAGAAGGTGATGATGGCTATTACAGCAACCCTGGCTCAGTGCTAGAGAGCCTGAAAGCAGAACCCTGAGATCTCTTGGCCACTCCTCTTGGCGACTGCCTTGTGACAGGAAGGAGTGAGATGTCTCCCTGACACGTGTTTCCTGGATGTTCCTGTGGCTGCCTATGGTCACACCTCTTCCGAGGCACATCTGCCTGGAATCACCTTTGCACCACCCACCCATCCTCCTGCTTCTCCCTTCCTCTTCCCAAATGCCCCATGCTGCCATCTGCCTCCTGCTTCAGTTTCCCTCTCAAGTGGAAGCTGCAAGTGTGTAGCACGGGAGAGCCTTTGTAACAGCACTAGCTATGGTTTCTAGTCAGACAAATGCTGACTGAGTTAAAAAATAATTTAAGGTCTGAGAAGGCAGGGAGCTTGTGGGGGAGGCATTGACTGGCTACAACTCTCATTTTCTGTTGAAAGCTCTAGCTTTATAACTCATGGCCAATTCTGACAGACTGCCAGTTGTGTTCCTTTGAAGTGACTTCATTAAAAAAAACAAAACAAAACCAAACCCCACACATAGCCAGGCATAGTGACACACACCTTTAATCCCAGCACTTGAGAGGCAGAGGCAGATGTATCTTTGTGAGTTTGAGGCCAACCTGGTCTACAATGTGAGCTCAGGACAGCAAGGGTTACATATAAAGACCCTGCCTCAAAAACAAACAAACAAAACAAAACACAAGAAAATTTTACTCAAGATCCCAAGGGGTCTGAAAATCTAGTCTTTTGGGCAAAACTTAATATGCTATGAAAAAAAAAAATCAGCCAGTGCATCTCATACCACATACATTTTCCTGAGATAGCCATGGGCCTGCATACCTGAAACTATGTAGTCGAGGCTAGTGTTGAATTTGCAGCAATCCTCCTGCCTCAACTTTCTACATGCTGCAACTAGAGGCATGAAAGACTGTTTTACTCTTAACCTAATTTACTAAGGAAATAGAGAGTAGGTTGAAAAACAATATACGTGCTGGGGCTGGAGAGATGGCTCATGGTTAAGAGCACTTGCTACTCTTGCAGAGGGCTGGAATTTACTTCTCAGCATCCATGTCTGCTGGCTGAAAACCACCTCTAACTCCAGCTCTAGGCGATCAGGTATATATGTATGTCTACACAATCACAGACATACATGAAGACACCACCCCCCCAAACACACACTGACAAGGCTGCATGACACATGCTGCAGTCAGGCACTCTCCAGCCTCCCATAAGGAAAAGTACAGACATAAAACCAGAAAAGGGAGCTAGTCTTTAACAGAATGTATCTCAAATACTTTAGTTATTATTTTACATTATTACCAACAAAGTCACAATAAGAACTTGCATTTTCAATGGCTTGCCAAGCCTACTATTGCTTTACCTGCTTCCAACAACTTTGTCAAAGTTTACAAATGACAATGCTGGTATCAGAAAGGCCTCACCAGTCACATAGCTGAGAAGTAAAGCTGGGCACAAACCCAGATTCACTCTTCCTAGCCTGGCCTCATAAGTTAATGTAATCCACATCAACGAGTACTGTTCACTATATAGCATTTATACAGGATTTTATACAAGATTCTTATTCCCATCAGAATAAGAATAAGAATTTCTTATTAGGTAGTGAATCACCTCACTAAGAAGGGGGCTGGCATTCAGCTCTCCCTCCTAGTCACCCCTTTATGGCCTGGTGAGAGGGACTCTGGCTTTGCACCCGCACACCAGCTAACCAGTTAAAGCTTTCATTTGAGTCTGGAGCCGGCTGGTGCTCGGGCTGACACTCACCGACATCCTTCCGGATCCTGTAGAGAAGAAGATGCCCTTGCTTGGTCCCAACAAGAAGCCATTCCTCTAGAAAAGAGCCCAAAGAAAGGTAATCAGCTTTTGTTTAAACCCTGCTTCTTTAACCTGGATGTCTGAGGAGGAATTGTGGGGTTCAGTATTAGGGTATCTCCTAGTGTGAGACATATAAACCCTGTGTTAAATTCCTACCGTACGTGCAGGGGGAGGGGAGGAGGAAGAAGAAATGAAACAATCAGAAAATACTATTTTGCCAGACATGGTAGTTTGTGCCTATAAGCCCAGCACTGAGACCACAAAGGCAGGAGGACTTCAGTGAGTTTAAAGTGGCCTAGGCTGCCAAGCAAGGCTATTTTAGGCTAGAGCTATTGGCAGAGAAGAAATGTCCCTGCTTTATTGTTGAAAATTAAGTTTAGGGGGAGAGGGGCAGGGGGTGTGGCTTGCCTTTTACTACTTGGTGGGTTCTCTCTTCCACCATTTCAACCCACTAAACTAGGAGAAGAGAAAAAGGATAGAAAGGAAAGGAGGTGACATTATTGATAGGTGACATCCTGCTGATTGTGGCATTGAGTTCCTTGAGGCAAGTTCGATCTTTGCTTTCAAGATATCTAATTTCTTCTTTCCTTGCTTGTAACTACTACTTAACAAACCAAGACAGAAAGCAATCAACCACCAAAAACAGTCCACCCTACCTCTTGGGGCCCTAGTATTTACATATCCTCTGAAAAGTCCCCAGAATTCCAAAGGTCACATAATTGCAGAACCAAAGGCAAAATCACACCCTTGCACAAGGCAAATCATAGTCAGTTGCAGTGGACACTCTGAAGCAGCCCCACATCACACACCTGGGATTAAAACAAAAACACACTCTCAAAACATTTTTGTGTTTTTTTGTTTCTTAAAGAAACCAAAACCCTAAAATTGTCTCTGTTAGGGTCATACTATTAGGCATCCCAATGCTAAAAAGTCAGCTGGATTATATAACTGGAATTCAGGGAGACCATCAATGTCCTCATTTCCATTGCCCAAAAGAGAGATGGCTTATGCCAGTCTTCCAGCTCAAATTTTGTCTGGTTGATTGCTAGATGAACTTCCCAGGTAAGAGACCAACACGCAAGGTCATAAAGGGGCAATGACTAGAAGTAGCAATAATCACTAGTGCTAAAGCAACAATACTTATTATCTAAAGCCTGAAAGTAAACAGCCTTGCTGTACTCCAACAGCGACCTTAGTAACCCAGGGGACAGGGCATTTCTTCTGTTTGGTGAGGGGGTCAAAACAGGATAAAAGCTACTTATCATGTCAAAGTTGTTCTTGAGAAGCTTAGCTAAGTGGACTCTTTACTCTGACAATGTAGAGTCAATGACTGTGACAAGCTAAGGCAAGCATGTGGCAAGCGGCTGCATTCATCTAGCTTGGATGTATGTCTTTAGACTGAACTGCATGCCTGCCCTGAATGCTGAACTAGGTAGCGTACACTTCTGGTATCGTTTATTTGGTGTCATAACCTGTCCTCATGCTTTTGTTCCCCACAGAGTTCTGGGTACACAGATACTATTTCTCATCCATCCTGTCCATGATGGAGAGAACGGTACAGGAAGGTATCCAATACATATTTGATGAAACAAAAGAGGAATGAATCCCTTCACGTATTATTTTCTATTGAGACCACTTTCCTCCAGGAAATGAGGTTTTCTTGAGATGCCTGTAGGAAATTGGGTTCTATTCTCTCCCTAATCCTAAAGACTGGATCAGATTACACTGGGGGTACTATTTTACAGAGTCTAGGGGCTGCTCAAAGAGGAGGAGCACAGAGTAAAACAAAGATCTGAATCCCTCTGAGGAGTCCACAGAAAACCTGCAAGGATGGCTGGAAAGTGCTAGCAATAGATGCTCAGCACACCAGTCACCATCAACATGTCCACATGGTCCATCATGGTACCTACTCAGTATAAACTCTACGTAAAGATTCTGAACTTTACCTTTGTATGGGCCCTTGATATTTAGGGTATGGATATTAATAGAAACGACTGAACTGTTTTTACATAGTCTGTTATGGGTAATAATGATTCATGGAAAAGCACTCAATGTAGCCTGGGAGCCAAGATTTACATTCTTGAGCTCCAGAACACAAGAAGGATGCTGGCTGACCTTGCTTTCGGCATTAATCAATTCCAAGAAAAAGTATACAAGGTCGTATGGGTTAGGTTTCACAGAAGTCTGTTATGATGCTCTTCCAGTTCAGTCAGGTAACTTGGGCACCTCACGACATCAGGTAGTCAATCACTTAGAATGAGCATGTGAGCTATCTACTAAAAGGAAAAATAAACTAAGTGAACACTAAATGTTCTGAAGCATAAGGTGCTAACATTGTCTTTCACCCAGCAAACACCACAATCATTTAACAAGTTGAAGCTCCTGGCAAGGCTTTGCCCCTTCCACTCAAGACTTCTTGGGAACCGAAATGGGCCCCAACAGCACAATTAGTAAAGGGAGCTCAGCCTCCAACTGCACAGCGCACAAGAGAGAGAGCGGAGCGTCCACAAATGGACTGTCCTTCCTTAGCGATCACGCAAGTTGCCCGGGATGGACAGTCCTGTCACGTCCACCCTCTCTGACAACCTGCGTCCGTAGCCCACCCACAGGGTCAGACGCCTTGCCTCTCTGTAGCTAGGCGTGAGGGGTCGTCTCCTCGGCCCGAGGCCCCGCGGCTCACCCCAGGCAGCCAGGCAGTCGATCTGCAGGGGAAGCTTTTCCAGGATCGGCACCGGCTCGAAAGCGTCATGCATGGCTGCGGGAGCTTCGCCGCCACCGTCCTGTCCCTGCTGCTGGGAGGAGCCTGCGATCCGAAAACAGGGAAGACCCGGATCCCACCAGGGACCCTGCTACAGGGCCTTCAGCAACACTTCCATCCTCGCCGCCGGACTTCCTGCTGCTTTAAGCCCGCCCCTTCCGCCACAGAAGCTCCGCCCCCACCCTGAGTTCCCATCCATACAAGCTGCCCAGAGTCCCTTGGTGTAGGAGAGAAACAGATCTTAATCTTAAGAGTCGTCCTAGGCAGTCAATTTAGTGAAGACCTCGCGCAGACAAGGAATTTAGCTCACTGGAGGTTCAGTTATCTTCAGTCACATAGTTAGAAGCCAGCCTAGGACACATGAGGCCCTGTCTCAAAAACCAGTCCACCTAACGAATCACTGTGAAAAAGGAACTTCTGCCTTGGTGTCAGTCGTGGGTTGGAGATATGCCGCTTAGGAAATTTGGTGGCTTTTCTTTTTCTTCAGGAAATGGATTGTTCTGCAAAACCTTTTTCAGAGTAAGGTCGTATGGGTTAGGTTTCAATTGTGAACATCTGGTAAGTCTGACACACTTTAGCCAGTCAACAGATTGCTTCAGTATCATCATTATATTTCAACTAATCCTTAAAGTTGTACCTTAGGTTTACACTGTTAAAGATGAAGGCCGGTGGTTCTCTCTCTCCTAGTGCCTAGACAAGGAACTTTTGAAAAATTCAGCCTCAGACCTCATTCCAACTTTACTCAAACTTTGGAGACTAGAACCCCAAAACCGTTAAAGGGTAACGTTTCCTAGCCCCAGCATAATCCTTTAGGGATTGCATACAGGACTGTATTACGTATGCACTGGAGGATGCTTGGAAACAACTGCATCAAAATCTACCTGCAAGATAGATTCCAGGGCAGCTTGCCCAAGGATCAGATACATGAATGAAAATGTCTTGTTTATGAAAATGTCTGGCAAGTCTCGGTTACTGACCAATGTTTCAGGCCAGAGGTCAGATGTCTTCCTCAGTTGGTTTCCACTTTATGAGAAAGGGCCTGTGTTTTCCTTTGCTTGTTTTTGAGACACATCTACCAACTTTACAGTTAGCCAGCCTAGCTCACAGGCTCCAGGGACCTACCTGTCTCTAGTCTCAGTGTAAGGGCATGAGCTTTGCCACATGGGTAGCATGGATCCAAACAAAACCAGATCCTCATGTTTGTGTGGCAAACACTTTACTGAGTCATTGTCCTAGCCTCCTGGGCCATTGCTTCTTAATATAATTACAATCACCTAGAGACATTACTAAAAAGTATATTTGATTCAACAGGAGCAGAATGGGATCCTCAACTGAGCACCTTGAGTATACTTCTGGGTATGCCTGATGCTACTGATCCCTGAGATCACATTTCAAGTAACAAGGGTTCAAAGCATGCCCAGCTTTTTGACACTTTGGACACAATGTAGTCATGTGGAGTTTATATTTGAGAAATATACAAAAGTTGAATTATAAAAAAAAAAATCAATCAATCAATCTTCTGTTTAGGTAAGCTTACAATTTTGTGTTGAATGGCATTCACAGCTATCCTTGCTTCCATGCCTCTAGCCACAGGTTATACATGCCCGGGAGTTCATTCACTAACCCTTGGGGGGGCTTTGAAATTGGTGATCATACTCCTAGTAACTTGATTCTCCCATACTGTGTCTTATGTCCTAATAATCGTTTTAGGAAAACAATATGGCTTTTTATTCTCCTGAGTCCTTAATGCTTGAGGGCAACTTTATTCCACTTGGAGGATTAAAAACCCATTCAATTTAAGCTGTCTATAACAAATTATCAGTTATGGCATAAATGTAAGCATTTGAGTTTAATGCAAAACTCTAAAAGAGTAGGTATGCTATGACATCCAGACAACTGGTTCTGGAAACTTTACTTTTTACACAGGATCATTCTTTTTCGTATGTAAGGAGGACTGCTTATCCTATCTTTATCAACTACTGTTCAGATAATCAAATGAAAGTATACTGTCAAATGGTTAGAAACATAATTTCTAATTAAATCTTTTCTTGAAATTTTAGAATGCCAACTATTATGTTAGGAAATGTTCTAATACCTTAGGTTCAGGATACAAGGACCAAGACCAATATTAAATTTTAAGAAAGGTACAGATCAACACCATCCAACCAAATTACCTTCCTGGTATGTCCTTAAGTCACATTATATAAAACCAATCCCAGTAACATCGGGTCAGACCCAAGGCTATAACTTGTGCTAGGTGATTTCTTTTTCTTAAGTCTGCAGTCGGGATCTGAGCACTCTAAAAACTACATGACCCACTACCCTGCTGCACTGTAACAATTAGCCCATCTGCTAAGTTTCACCTGTATCAGCATACATGATGCCACCAGCCATTGATAATTAATTAGTTTCAGAATATACCTCGTTTCCTACTACTGTTCTTTAAGGGTCCTGCCTTAGATTTCAAAAAAGCCACCATAGCAAAAAGCTGTAAAGAAATGTTTCCTAAATGCTATTAACATTTTACTATGGTGTGCTGGTTAGCTTTACGTCAACATAATACAAGCTAGAGTTACTTGGAAAGAGGCAAATTCATCTACAAGAAATGTCTCCATCTGATTAGCCCGTAGGCAAGTCTGTGGGGGCATTTTCTTGATTAATAATTGATGTAGGAAAGCCCAGCCTACTGGCGCTCCTGGGCAGGTTGTTCTGGGTTGTATTTAAAAAAAAAAAAAAAAAAAAAAGGCAGGGGTTTTCCATGGCCTCTGCTTCAGTTCCTGCCTTGGCTTTTCTCAATAATGGACTATGATAAGACCTGAAACAAACCCTTTCCTTCCCAAGCTGCTCTGGATCATGGTGTTTACAGCAATGAAAGCAAACCAAAACAAATAGTGTGAGTTATTTTAAATTGTGGTCACATGTTTCAACAGAAAATAAGGTAATCTGTAGTAAAAAACCATGAGGAAAAAGTCTCTACTGGGGTCTGAAAGAAGGGTGTGCAGAGAAAATTTGAAATAAACGAGAAAGACACTAGTTTTGTTAAAATTTTTATATTAAAAAGTGGCATGAACTTTTCATGTAGAACAAAAATTTAGGGAAGGCAAAACTGGATAAAACCATTAAAACTGAAATACAGTGCATCAAGTGAATCCCATCACCTGGTGATGTTATAAGCAGTCTCTAAGCCAACACCAGATACTAGAACCATCAATCTTAAAAAAAAAAAAAAAAAAAAAAAAGCAGCAGTCTAGGGCCTCCATACCACTTCACGCAAGAATAACTGCTTGTAAAGCAAGGAGACCTGTTCCCTCTCTACAAGTCCCCTTTCTGAAGCATGATAATCCCTCTTGCAGGGTGAGTAATCACAGCACTGAGACAGTGTACCTCTTGGCATCTGGTGTAATCCCAAAGAATGGCATGAAGGCAAATCAAGCATTGCCTGAGACCGCAATGCCGCCCTTGGAGGCTGACTAAATGGTAGTTAAAAGTTTTGGAGTGTGCACCACATTGCCAGCAATGGGATGTGTCATAATATCAGATGTCAGAAGAGTTAAGCTAATATTTCTCTTTAAAGCACATCTGAAATAGAAAAATCTTTAATATACACCATTTGTAAACAAAATTGCACTTGATTTTTAATCGCATGTAACTTTCTCTCTTTTTCCCCCCTTCCCTTTTGGTCACTGATCGATCTATATGGTTCCTTAACTCAAAAGGGCCTATTTCCCTTAAACTACTTCTGCAAGATGGAATCTTGACTTCCCGGGAAACTCAAAAATAAATGATAATTTCTCCCATTGACAATACAACTCCCTCAATAAATAAAATCATAGGCAGTTGCTCCTAGAGATGACAGACTATGGTGTAAATGACACAGTCCTTTCATAAACTTTAAACTTCCTACTCTGACAGATTAAACAACGGAATAGAAAGTTCAGAGACAACATGTAGCTTGCAAAAACAGCCATGATGGGGTCTGGGAGGGAAAGGGTGTCAATGATGTAAAGAAGCTTGTAGATTTTTCTCATCCCATGAATGTGTTTTCGGTAAGCTGTTCTTCTTGGCTGACGCCTCTCCCCAGCTCCCATGCACAAAGATCAAGGAACAGAGCAAGATGTCATTGCCTCCTTTAATCCCATGGGGTAGGGCAGAAGACTGACACAGAAGCTGTCTCTTCCCTGACACAAGCAATCTTCTACGACAGTTTCCCATTGCTTACTCCATCTTCGACCTTTCAAAGTGTGTGATCATTCGTTCCTAAGGAGGAAAAGATTTATTCTAAGTACATAACTTAAAATGGTCGAAATTCCAAATAATTTCTACATAAATGGCTCAATTTTTTTCATAAATATCTTTCTTTTTCTTTCTCCCTCTCTTTTTTTTTTTTTTTTTTTTTTTTTGAGACAGGGTTTTTCTGTGTAGCTCTGGCTGGCCTCGAACTCAGAAATCTATCTGCCTCTGCCTCCCAAGTGCTGTGATTACAGGCATGCACATCACTGGCTGGCCACAAATACCTTTCTATGTTAATTGTCTATAGCAGTATATCTATGATAATTCTGAAATATTACAGGCCCTATCTGAGGTTAAATGACTCAACTACAACTCAGAAGGAAATTCACCATGCTTACAGTTTTTTTAGTGTGCAGTACAATACTGTTACATACAAGCAAAGTGTTGTACAATAGATCTGTGGAAATCTTATTTTAACTGAACTCTGGTGTATGAGTCTGTCTGTGTACCTTCTGGCCTTGGGTACCAGACATGCACATGATATACTTACATATGTGCAGGAAAATGCTTATACACATAGACTAATACAAAAATAAAAAGGTGCAATAGTAACCAACTCGGAGCATACTGCCCAGCCAGTCAGAAATATCATGCTGCAGATTCAATGAGATAAATTATTTCAAAATATACAGTGGACACACACAGAGGAAGATAACAAAATAACAAAATAGACCCACCAGCAGCCTCTACACACACACACACACACACACACACACAAAGGAGAATTGCACACTAAAAATACTTAAATGGCAAGGTTGGAGGCATAGCAGTGTACACTTTAATCCCAGCACTTGGAGGGCAGAGACAAGTGGATCTCTTAACTTTGAGGCCAGTCTGGTCTATAAAGTGAGTTCCAGGACAGCCAAGGCTAGCTACACAGAGAAATCCTGTCTTGAAAAAGAAAAACAAAAATTGTAAGGATGCTAAATCGTGTGTTTCTTACCACATAAAGGGGATGTGGTAGCCATTATGTTTTTTTCCACAAAGGCAAATGTTGAAGAGTGAAATCAATACCCCAAAGCACTGTGATAACCATGTACGCCATACATGGTATCCTATGGAACACAGTACAGCTGGAGACCTGAGGCCAAGGGAGGCCACTGATGGCAAACAGGAAGCAGAGGAATACCTCAGGAGAGACCCAGGAATCTTAAGAATGGAACTCAAGAGGGGCTGGAGAGATGCTCAGTGGTTAAGAGCACTGACTGCTCTTCCAGAGGTCCTAAGTTCAAATCCCAGCTACCTCATAGTGGCTCACAATCATCTGTAACAAGACCTGATGCCTTCTTCTGGTGTATCTGAAAACAGCCTGAGTATACTTACATATAATAAAAAAATAAATAATCTTTGGGCTGGAGTGAGCGGGGATGGAGTGAGAACCAGAGAGATGGCTCAGCGGTTAAGAGCACTGACTGGTCTTCCAGAGGTCCTGAGTTCAAATCCCAGCAACCACATGGTGGCTCACAACCATCTGTAATGAGATTGGATACTGGTGTGTCTGAAGAAGCTACAGTGTACTTACATATAATAAATAAATAAATAAATCTTTTAAAAAAAAAATAGGGCTGGAAAGATGGCTCAGAGGGTAAGAGCACCGACTGCTCTTCCGAAGGTCATGAGTTCAAATCCAAGCAACCACCAGGCTTACAACCACCCGTAATGAGATCTGGTGCCCTCTTCTGATGTGTCTGAAGACAGCTACAGTGTACTTAATTATAATAATAAATAAATCTTTAAATAAATAAATAAATAAATAAATAAATAGAATGAAACCCAGAAATCAAAGTGTTGGGTGGAGCAATTCAGATTGGAAAGATAGAATTTTCACTGTTTCAATGGAGAGAACAGCCAAAGGATTTGACATTTTTATACTGCCATACAGAAGGCCAGCGAGAAATCAACAAATTGTTTTGGTCAGTTCAACACAATGAGTCAGACTCTGGTAAAATGTTCCTAAAACACTTTGTTACAATGATCAGAACATCCTAACATTCAAAAGATATATATAGTTAGTTCCATAAGCCTAGGCCACAATAAGACACTGCGTGAATACTTCTCAATAGATTGACTGTATGGAACCACACAGTAAGACTAGCAGCTCTCTCGGAAGACCTGATTCAATTCCCAGCACTGCGTGCTGACTAACATGCAGGCAGAACACCCACATACATAAAGTAAAATTTAAAAAACAAAATTTAAAGGAGGAAAACATTTAAAATCAGCATAAATATTGGAGATATTTATTATAATATCATTTTATAGAATAGAAGCACAGAAATGCATTAAGTAAAAGGTAACTTGCAATAACTTTGTTCTGATCTACTATATTCCTTTCTCAACCCTATTCCTAGTTTTGCCTAGGTTAGAGTAGGAAACAGTTGAAAAAAAATTTTTTTTTTTGTTATTTTTGTTTTTTTGGGACAGGGTTTCTCTGTGTAGCCCTGGCTGTCCTGGAACTTACTCTGTAGACCCAGTTGGCCTTGAACTTAGAAATCCACCTGCCTCTGCCTCCCCAGTGTTGGGATTAAAGGCGGTCAGCAGCAGCAGCAGCAGCAGCAGCAGCACCACCACCACCAGGCCACAGTTGAAATTTTTAAAGACAAAACAACTACAAAGTACAAAGCTCAGTGTCTGTTTCCCAACTTTGTTTGTTTGTTTGTTTGTTTTTCAAGACAAGGTTTCTCTGTATAGCCTGGCTGTCTTAGATTCACTCTGTAGACCAAGGTGGCCTCAAACTCAGAGATCTGCCTACCTCTGGGATTAAAGGCATGCATCACCACACCTGGTTTGTACTCAACTTTTAAATGAAAACATTCACAAGTCTGACCATGTAACTCTGGAAAAGGGACTATGTAAACAAAGACAGAGAGAAAGGAGTCTTTGTATGCCCATTCCTGTCTTTTTCAGCCAAACCAGTCCATTCGTCAGTAGGCAGTTACGATTCTTTGCCAATGAAGAATCATGAGTGGCTATTTAGTTACCAGATCAGATGAGATCAAGTCCACAATTTGATTACTGACCTCATCTGAGTCCAGCAAGGCCGGAAGTGCTCTGTGAAGAAACATGACATTAAATAAGGTCACAAACTGTTCACAAAGGGCAATAGACAACTAGTAAAACTTAAAAGCTTTTTTACAACTTAGCTAAGATTTGTATCTCTTTTAAGATACAAGCAAATAAAAAATAATCAGAATTATTCAAGTTATAAAGAAAGAATAAAACATACTCTACTGAGTGGCAGGGTCAATGTCCCCTTAACATTAAAGCTCCAGGAAGGAATTCAGAAATTTAAAAAGAACTAGCCTAGAGCTAAATCTTTCTAAACAGAAATACATTCAAATGAGTAATCCTAATTATTTTTGTTTTTATGTTGTGCGTAACATTTTAACCATTCCTTGATACTTCATATTCTTAGTAGACTCTTTCTCAGGTTACCCACTGAAAACAATAATGAAGTAATGCTAACCCTGAGACAGGGTTCTTAAGGCAGCAATTCAAAAACTTACACATCAGTCACAGAAGAAGGGACATTTTCTTCTACCCATTTCAAATCATCTTCCTGCTGGGAACACATAAATACCAGCTATTACTAAACATACCAATAAACAATATGTCTCAAGACTAGATCTGAATTCACAAGGCCTTTACTCTTTTAGCAGCCTTTTGTTATCCTCCATAGCACCCGTACATAACAAATGAGGCTGACAGAAAATTCTATTCAACTTTTTTCTTCAAATATCTTTGACTAACATCTCTGTAGTATCCCATTAGTGTTAATTTGTAAGTGTTACAGTGTTCTCTTAACCAGGCTAGTTCCCAAATAATGGAGACTGGACTGTTTTATTTAACAGCTTTAAGGCACAACAACTGGTCAGTATTAATCTATTGGAATCCTCTAAGCAAATCTGGCTATCTTCCAGCCATAATTCCCTAGATACTTGCATTCTATAGCTTTCCCTGCTCCACTTGTTTTCTCATGATGTTTCCTGGACCATCTCCACTCCCATCCTCTCCCCTGGATAGGAGGAAGTCCAGCCATTTCTCTCCCCTGATCAGTCATTGGCTGTTCAGCTCTTTATTGACCAATCAGGGAATAACTGGAGAGCAATGTTTACACAACATGGAGACAGGAAATTCTCAGAACAAGGGCTGCAACCAGATACAGGGACAAGGACTCAATGTCTAAATAACACAAGGGTGATCTTTACACAGTGCACAGTAACAAGGCCCCATCCTAACTATCACTCAGTCTTCTTTTCCTGTGACTTCAACATTAGTACAGTTCACAAATAAAAGACCATGCAACAGTTGTTTTTCTGGGCTTGGCTTCTTTAACAACCTGTCCTCTACTTCACCAGTTCCTGAAAATGTCAGGATTTCCTTCTATTTTAAGAATAAACAGTATTTGACTGTGCATATACACATTTCATTAAGTCATCCATTGCGTGAAACTTTTTTTGTTTTTTAAGACAGGGTTTCTCTGTGTAACCCTGGCTAGCTGGCCTTTAACTCAGAGATTTGCCTGCCTCTGCCTCCTGTGTGCTGGGATTAAAGGCTGAAGCACACCTGGGTCACTGAGTAAAACTTAACTGAAGTTATCTTTGCTATGGAGGCTGCAACAATTACTCTGGCAACGCAGGCATCCTTTCAGCACAGAGACCTAGGACTCATGCCCCATAGCAGGGTAACGAGGTTACGGAGCACAGAGGGGACAACTCATTGTGTTTTTATTTTGCATTTCTTGATTATCGGTGGTGAGCATTTTTAAAATATATTACATTTGTAATGTTTTCCTGTGAGGATTTCTATTTAAGGCCTTTGCCCCTTTTTAATCAGCATGATTTTCTGCTACTGACTTATTTTGAGTTCCTAATACATATTAACTACACTTTCTCTCATTCTGTGGTTATCCACTCACTCCTGTTGACTGTTCTTCCATAAAGCAGCTTTTTGGTTTAAGTCAACTCTATATGATGACTCTTATTTTTGATTTTGAGGCCTAGACTGCTTGATAAAAATTTAAAAAACTCTTTATGTGCAACAGTATGATGGACTGTCTCTTTGGTTTTCTTCTCTGAGTTTTACAGTTTCAGACCTTACATTTAAGACCTTAATCAGCAACCCTCTACAATCACCCTATTTATGGTACTGGGGTTTGAACCTAAGACCTCATTCATATGAGGCTGGTACTCTACAACTGAACTAGCTTCCTACAGCTTCTAATTCATTCTGAATAGAATTCCAGTTTCTTGAATACTACTGATTGGAAAACAAAAACCAAAAAATTTTCTTTTTCCCATTATGTGTCCTTAGTACCTCTGGAAAATTCAGGTGAGTATGGAAGTTTACCCTTTGCACTCTCCACTATGTTCAACTGGTTCACAGTTGACTATAATGGCTCTATAGATTGGTTTTAGTTGTCCTGTGAATTACACCTGGGACTCAAACATGTTGAACATATTCTACTGTGAACTATAGGTCTAGCTCGCTGTGGAACATTTTGTGTACATATAAGTATCTAAGTGTTCATGTATGTGCAGGTATGTATGAGTATATGTGCACTCAGGCCAGAAATAAACATTTGTCTTTCTCAATCATTCTTCACCTTTTTAAAAACTTATATTTATTCATTTATAGTTATATGAAACAACATGGGGAATTTAGTTCTCTCTACTAAAACTCAGGTCAGCAGGCTTGGCAGTACACGCCCAAAATCACTGAGCCATCTTATACCCACCTTATTTTCTGAGACAAGTTTTCTCACTGAATCTTGGAGTGCACTGATTAGCTAGACGGGCTGGCCAGCGAACGCTACAGATGATCCGATCTCTACCTCCCAAATCTTGGTTATACTTGGTAGCTGGGGCATTTGATGCTGGGCCTGGGTACCTGTACTCAGGCCCTTATGCTTACGCAGAGATGCTTTCTCACAGAGCAGAGCTGCCTCCTCAGTCCCACTGTGCTACATTTTGAAGCCAAATTAGTGTGATGTCTTCAGCTTCGTTTTGTTTCTTACGAACACTTCAACTACTTGGGTGTTTTGCTTTTACTTTTGTGGTTTCTTACAAATACTGCAGTTGCTTTTTAAAAAGATTGTAAAAAATGTAATTAGAATTTTGCTAGTGATTACAATAACTGCTTTGGGTAAGTATGGGTGTTATAAAGGTAAATGTAGGTCAAGAAGATGCCTGCTGTCAAGCTGGAAGACCTAGATCCCTAGAACTTATAGTGGCGAGAGAAAAATCAACTCTTAAGAGCTGTTGTCTGACCCGCACACAGGCACAGCACATATCCAACCCACTCATACCACATGCAGGAAACAGAAATGTGGTATGTACTAAATCACCATCAAGGCCCATTCACTGCCATCTTGGGTTCCCCCGCTGGTCACAGACCAGGCCAAGATCACAAAGAAAGGAAAGCGCCCCACTTACTGTTTTGTTTGTTTTACTATTCCCATTTGGTTCCTGCTTGGTACTTCTCATTTTCATTCCTTCTGCAAAAGGAAAGAAAAAACAACCCCGCCCCCCCATATATTGGTGAACTCTCCTCACACCAGCAAGAAAAACAAAAACATATTCAGAGATTTAAGCTTACTGACTGAATTATGCATCAGATGTTGCCCTACCCTAACCTTTGTAATAAAAAGTTCAAAGCTAAATTTGTGTCTCACTTCTACAAGAAACCTGAACATTTAAAATACAAGTTATTGCTCGGTTTATCATGGTTCACCTTTAAACCCTGTTTTATTCTCTTTTCATCCTAACTTTACCAAACACATAAACTCATAGTTTTTATTTTCCTTTAAAAAAAAAAAAAAACTAAGAGCACAAATCAGAACAGTGAGTTTTCTTCAAAGCTCACCAAAGCTTTCCTTCAGCATCGGTTCCTTCTGCTCATCCTCTTCATCTTCCTCTGACAACGGTGAGAAGGCAAACCTGACCAACAAAGAACAGAAGGGAGTCCACAAGGGAACAGCCTCTCTTGGAATATCACAGAACTTATGTTGAAACTGCAACTGCAATGTTTCCTCCCTTCACTAAGTTCTTAGATGCCTGCATCATCAATTGAG
Organism: Montemys delectorum; assembly: GCA_019843815.1. Taxonomy (NCBI): domain Eukaryota; kingdom Metazoa; phylum Chordata; class Mammalia; order Rodentia; family Muridae; genus Montemys; species Montemys delectorum. Next base: position 44,067 of record JADRCD010238037.1, read on the forward strand.
TAGCAGGACAGCAAGCATGAGCCACCACTGCCTGAGACTTTAGACAAGTTACTTAATGTCCTCCTGTACAAATGGAGACAAGAGAACAGCAGGCAGAACACCTAGGAGTATTTTCTGGGAAGTACAGCCAAGCAGGATGAGTGGCACAGCTGTAATCCAGCACAAGGGAGGCTGAGACTGAATTACAAGTTCAAAGCTATTCTAGTCTGGATGACACAGTGAGACCCTGTCTTTTGTTAAACAATAAAAACTTCCACAAAAATCAACTCACTATGAAGTACTTAAAACAATACCTGATATACGTCAAAGACAAATATCACACACAGGAATATAACTCTTTAAAACTGTAGCCTTTAGGTGGAGTTAAAAACAAACAAAGAAACAGCAACAAAAACCAAAACAGAACAAAAACCAAGGCCTAATTTTAAATGCTGCAGATATTTTAAAATCTCAGTCTGCACATGAGAAGGCTAAGGCCTAATTGAGCACCCCATGGATGTCTTCTCCTCAGTACTCCCAAGGGACTCGGCAGTCCCTAGAAGGCTTTGACCTCACTCTGTACTTCACACTTTCATTTTCTTTTGTTTTAAATCTCTCCTGGCTAACTTACCTGGTAAAGGTCACAGCTAGTGCTTGAAAAGTATCTGAAGTGAGAGTAAGACAAAGAGGCCTTCTCTACAACCTCTACCTACTAAACAAGGCCACGCCCACATAACAATGTAAGAATGAAAAGACTGAGATTATCGCCAAGGAAGACTACATATGTAGTACCACCTCCCAAAAAAGGAGAGCAACTTCCTTAGATCTAGCATAACCATAGTTTAATACAAGATAGTACAAAGTCTAATTATAACCCAAGTTTTGATGACCAATGTGACTAGCAGGTGAGTTAAAGAACCCTACGGTGTAACAGTTATGCCAAAGGCTGCCTAGGGGAGAAGTGGTTTATTAGTAACCACCTTATTTTTATACTACAGAGCACACACAATTTTCTTTTAATTAACAAGTCTCATAAACTAAAGGGTTAAATGAGTTACAGCATCAAAAACTATGAAAACATTGTACGCTTTTCATTCATTTGTGTGTGTGTGTGTGTCTGTGTGTGTGTGAATGCAGGTAAAGTATAGTGATGCATGAAGGTTAGAGGACAAATTGCAGGAGTCAAGTCTCATGAATTAGGTCTTCAGGCATAGCGGTAACAGGTGTCTTTACTAATGAGTCATCTCCATGGACCTGCAACTGCAATGGTTGTAGAAGACAGATTAGTTTTTTATTTAAAGATATCCCTACCACAGCCTGGTTGTTATATGCTAGGTATACTCATGGTACTTCTGTGCCTGTCACCTCCACGACTTCAGAAGGCCCTTAATTTTGTCGTTTTGTTTTTTTCGAGACAAGGTTTCTCTGTGTAGCCCTAACTATAACTGGAACTCACTCTGTAGACCAGGCTGGCCTCGAACTCAGAGATCTGCATGTCCCTGGCTCTTGAGTGCTAGTTTTAAAGGTATGTTTCCCTTCTGTAAAAGGGGGCTGCAGGCCATGTCACATGAGAACTAATATCCAAGTTACTTTTGACCTATCCAGGAAATGGAAACGAAAGGTCTTAGCCTGACCGCCAGGAAGGATGTTCCGTGTAAGGTCAGCCACACACTGGATGTAATTGAGCCCCAACAGAAACTCTGGAATCAGGTTTCCCAGGCTGGCAAGACTCTGCAGTTACGTATTTGACCAAAAGAAAGCAGCACTGTCTGGGACACTGCAGACACAACTAGAAGCTTTGGTGTGGTTCCCTCCAGACTCAGCACTCTCTCTTTTCTTGGCTTATGATAGCTTTTATTCTTTCTCTGAAATAAACAGCAAGCAAGAGCCTAATATGTGCAGTGACCTTTGTTTGTCTATCTGGTAAATTAGTAACCCTGTGAAAGATGGCAGGTTAGCAATAAGTCTGCAATGAGCAGGAGCCTGGCCACAGTCTTCTCTGGGCTCTTCTTCTAGACTCTGGAGCTTGCCTTTCTCTGGTTACAAGTAGAATAGTTCTTTGCTATTACAGGATCATATTTGGGTGTTTGTTTGAGGTATGGAACGATAGGGCAAATATTAACTAATAAATCAATAAAATGCGTATGATTTAGAAAACTGTGAAATGAAGGAGACAGAGTGAGGGTGTTGTTTAACAGTTTCCTCAAAGACTCAAACATTCTATTCTGCAGGGATGTTCCTTAAGCAGGAAGGCAAACAACGCAAAATAGCTTCTTCAAGTTCCTGAAACCAATCAGATTCACTAAAACCCTTCCTGTTAAAGCAAGCAATAAAACCTGAGAGTCCCTCTCAGACACTGAAAGCTGAGTTACAAAGAAGATTCAGCCAAGCTCTAAAAAAAGACTCTCAGAAAAGGTAAGGGCAAAGACTCTGAGACCAGAACAGCCTGGAAGAAGAAAAACCAGCCAGGCTGCCTGGAAGAGGGTTAGAGCAACTGAGCCACATGGAAAGGACACTCTTCAACATGTTGGGCTGCCTATAGGCTGTGCAGTGCTCCAGGTCCACCCATGAGCTTTGTGAGCTGCCACCCATGATGGGGTGGGTTTTGGTGACGCAGCTGTCTTTGACTCATTTCTGCTCCTGTAAGTCACCCTTCACTCATATTCTTGTAAATAACCCCAATAAAACTCATTGGCTCACTGAAGTTGTTTGGTAGCATCTGTAGTTTGGTCTGTAGATGTGTTTTCCAAGGAAAATTTTTGTCAAGGGTGGGGAGAACAGGACAAGGGGATATTAGACATCATTGATATACAGGGCATTATTATACCTAATTCTTATATATAACACCATTAGCATAACTGAGCAATTAACGTGAAGTTATAAAGAATGCAGGCAATGTTGGGAAAAGAGCAAGACAGTAATGTGAAAACCTTTAGAGACCTTTAATAGAAACCTTTAAACCTAATTGCAGCTAATGAGTAACAAATTAAGGACAGATTATGATAGGGGCTCCCAAAGCTGTACATTCTTCCCTACCAGTATTGTTTCAGCTCCCTTTTATTTTCTCTATTTCTTCACTTTTTCCTAGTGAACACACAGTGAGAGCATAATTTAAAAACACAGCAAAGCTATTTTTACTTGTTTTCTTTCCCAGTTTTTATTTGCATATCTGATTATTAAGTTCTTACTCTCCCCGTTTTGGGTTATGTGGTTTAACCTAATTTTGATCACCTAAATATGAGAGGGGAAAAAAGAACGGGAACAAAGGTGTGGGTGCCGATGAGGACGGGCAGCTCCTAGCCAGGATTTGCTTGCACTGAACAAATACCATTACATGATGACCTGAACTCCAGAGTCAGTAACAGATGTTCATCTCACCCAACATCACCATAAGCTAGACAAGGCCTACAGAGAGATTCTCAACTATTTTCTTCTGTGTTTATCTAAACCAATTATTTATAGTCTAGGATGCTGTCAGAGTTGAAACAGATCTAAGGTAACTATAAAAAAAGGGAACTAAGGCTCATAGACATAAAAGAAGCTGGATGCCAGAACTGAAGAGCTCTAGTAGGCCAGAGCATGACAAACATAGCTCTGGCAGGCCTTCCCTCTTCCTTGCTAACACCACTAGATTACATTCCTACCACTAGTAACTAAGTTCTAGTCCCTTATTTGGCTGCTCCGTTCTCCTGAAGCTAACTACCAAGTCTTGTTATCAAAGTACTGAAGCCCAACAATCAAAAATCAAACAAACAAACACCACATCCTAACATGGGGTTTCCTCTTTTACCTTTATATACCACCATTTTCCTATGAGCCACACCTGCCTCTTCTCTATACAGGCACAGTCCTCCAGGAAAAATATCCTTGCTCCTTCTCCTGCCCCCTCAGCCTCTATCTCCTGTCTTTGTCTCTGGTTCCCTGCCCTGTGTCCCTCTGGGGCAAATCAATCTCCTTGTGCTGAGAACTCGGGATGTCTTGTGCCTACCGGTCCTTTCAAGAACTACAAAGCAAGTTAACAGAAGGGCTGAAGGAGTGTGTCTACCCATCTCCACAATGCAACACAGTCCTGACAGCTTCCCCAATATGCCACCCCTATCTGACAGGGGTCATGCTGGTAGCAGGATAAATAAAAAAGTCCAAGTACCTCTGGTTATTTGCTGATGGTCGCCAGAGAATCATGATGACAAAGAGGATCATGGAAAACAGCAATCTCCAAATGGCATCATCTACCCACAGCTCCCGCCAGTCCTGCAATAAGAGGGAAATGTGCAACACTTTATACTATCACTGTTCACAACCCTTCGGTATAGAACAAAAATCCCTTATTTATAAACTGAAGCTGTGTTTACTAAAAGCTACTGTGCTAGACACCTGTACTGGGGCTATCAACTTGGAAAAAAGTAGTTTCTTACTTTGTCATACTTAACTGGGGCTAGAGCAAAGGTACCAGCACACTGCGCAAAGTACCTGTCCCAGAATCCTCAGGGAAAGTAACATTTGGATGCTAATTTTTAAATTACAACATATATGAGGAACCAGGCTGGCCTCTAACTCAGATACCTGCCTGCCTTTGAGTCCCAAGTGCTGAAAATAAAGGTGTGTACCACTATGCCCAGTTTAGGCTAAATTTCTAATCCCTCTGCTGCATTAAAAGTGTATGCCATCGAGCCTGGTCCTATTGCCAATTTTATAACTGTCTTTTGTCATTTATCAGTGTGACCAAAAGAGAGCACTGCCTATCTCCATAGAAATCCTATAGCCCACAGACTCTGCCTAGATTTAAAGAACACAGCTTTACTCAGATTAGCATCACTCACACATGGCACTTCCTGAAATTCTGAATTAAGGCAAGCTTGTAGTATGACAAGCTCTCTACGATAAGCATGGTCATATAAAACATATCAATAGGGTCTGGGGGATGGCTTAATGGCAAAGCTCCTGCCTAGAATGCAAAAGGGCCTGGGTTCAATCCCTAGGACCAATAAATAAACCAACCAACCAGTATATCACACATAGGATACTTAGGAGTAGAACCCAAGCCTGAAACTCTTACACCTTCTAAGAATCATGGACTATAATATCATCAACACAATCATACTCATAAGTGCTTGTATTTATAACGTACCGACTGGCAAGTCACTATTCTGAACTTCATGGTCGTCCAGATGATGAACACAATAGATGCTAACAGGAAATGAAAAACCTGGTCAGAACATGAATGGCAGTTTATACCCCAATTACATTCACCGATCTTGAATAAAACAATTCCATATTCCTGACCCGCAAACACTACTATCACTTAGTTATTTTCAGTACAAATTTATTAAACATCTACCATCAGCAAGGTCCATAATACATACTATTGCTAACATTGTCTGTAAGTACAGTTTTGTAATTATTTTGTCTTTATCATCTGGCTATTTCAGTAACCCTAGAACAATAGCTAATAGAATATATGGATTTTACCAAAATTATTAAAGTAATTTTTTCCTTCTCTAACTTATTTTTTGGGGAAGTATCTCTCACTGAAATTTGAGCTCACTGATTGGGTAGACTCATAGGTGACCAATTTGGGAAGACTAACTGACCAGTGGGCTCCAGGGACTCTCCTGCTTCTACCTTCCTAGCATTAGGATTACCACCATGACTGGCTTTTTACATTGGTCCTGGGGATTTGAACTAAGGTCTTCATGTTTGTATAGCAGTACGTTATCTATTAAGCCACCTCCCTAACCCCATACCTGGCTTTCTGCATATGAGGACCAGGGATCCAAATTTGTCCTTACACTTACACAGCAAGCATTTGGCAGAGCCATCTTTCCTACTCTCAATTTTTTTAAAAAAAAGATCATAAATATTCTAAAGTATCAGAACTATGACTGCTTTCCTTGAATGAAAAACAAGACTTTCTCAAACTACCAATGAAGCTCTCAGGCTGAGCATCCCTGTTCTGGCTTAGCAGTTAAGAGCACTGGCAGCTTTTCCTGAGGCCCTAGCTTCAGTTGCTAGCACCCGCATGGAGGCTTAACAACCATCCAAAACTCCAGTTACAGGGGCTTTGATACCCTCTTCTGGCTGTATCCAGTACAGATACAGTGCACAGACACAAGCAGGCAAAACACCATACAAATAAAAAATAAAGATAATTTCTGTTCTAAAGGAAACCACAGGATCATGATTCAAAATTTAATACATTCCAAACTTACCTGCCACTGCCAAGATAAGCGTATTGGTGAAATGTCGGTACAAAGAGAGCTTTACAATGTTCCTCCGAAGTTTTAATAGCTTCATGGTTTGAGTCAAGCTAATGAATATGTGTTTGCAAGTCAAGGAATTAAACATTCAAAACAGAAAGTAAATTAATCCTCGGGGTTGAGGGTCTAGGGTCACACTTGCAAGGTTACCGATCGCAGAGACTTACAGCTTTTACTTTCACTTATTCTCACAAATACTACAACCTCACCATGACTAATAAGAAAATAACCATTTCAGTAAGACAGAAAAAATTACAGAATGAAGATGAGAAAGAAGAAATAAAAGGAAAAATAGATGGAAACAAGGAAAAATATAGGCTTGCTAGAAAAACTGTAAAAGATGAAAACAACCATGGAAATGATAGAGTGAGTAACATGCACAGGGCAAGTTAATACCATTTCAGTTTAAGTGGGTATCCCTGCCCTCCTCTGACCCAGCTAATCCACTGCAGCTAATCATGATCACACATGTGCCTACAGCTTTCAGAGTCCTATACGCAGTCCCCAAGTAGCACCACCAGCTGCCCACACCACTGTGAACTAAGTAAGAGGACCCAACAACTGTCTGAGGCTCCCAGGCCAGTCAGCTACCAAAGCAGTGGCTTCATTTTAAGAACTTTATTCCCAAGTAGGAGCTCCCATGGGAAGACAAAAGGGAAGTGATGACTACCACCGCTCTCATGCCTAAGTATTAGAGGTGCAGTCAAAAAAAGGAAGGAACCGAGGCTGAGAAGGCTCAGCTGTAGAGATGCTTGCCACCCAGCAATCCAGCCTGACGGGCTGAGCTCCATCCCCAGAAGTCACATGAGGTGAAGTGAAGGACAGAACTTTCTAATAATTTTTTTTCAAGACAGGTTTTCTCTGTGTAGCCCTGGCTGGCCTGGAACTCACTCTGTAGACCAGGCTGGCCTCGAACTCAGAAATCCTCCTGCCTTTGCCTCCCAAGTGCTGGGATTAAAGGCATGCGCCACCACCACCCGGCGACAAAATAAAATTTTAAAAATAAAATATAAAGGGCCTGGAGAGCTGGCTCAGCAGTTAATTAAAACTACATACTGCTCTAGCAGACAACCAGGATTAGGATTCCCAGCACTCACATCAGACAGCTCACAACAGCTGCTAACTCCAAATCAAGGAGACCCAGCATTCCTTTTCTGGTCTCTGCAGGTAATGAACTCATGTGTACAATGTATATATACACACACAATTAAATTTTAAATCTTGAAAAATCAAAACAATTAAGAAAAATGAAGGGAGCTGGTGCTCATTGTGCCTGTCAGAGCTCTCCTGGATTCTAAGCCACTTTATCCTTCCCTCTCCAGCACTCAGGATCATGGTACTTGGCAGATACTAATCTGGACCCAGACACCTGATTTTCAGTC
>JADRCD010238038.1:0-41673 GCA_019843815.1 Montemys delectorum
ATTTCTTTTCAATGGAACACAATACTACAGATCATGCATGACATTGAGAAGCATGATTGAAACCGTCAGATTTATGATATTTATGATGTTTATGATGTATACATATACTATATATAATATGTACTATATATACAGTATAATCAGAATCCATATGCTACCACTACATGTAATTACAACTATTTTCCCAGTAATAAGAATTTGAAAATATAGATTTAAACATAGCTTTCTTGGAAGAACATCCTAGTGTTCTTGAAAAGCTCTTGAAAAGAGACTTGCTGACTTTCAAATTCTCAGACACTGGGTATCTATCATACATCCTAGAATTTCAACAATTCAATAAAAAACCAACTGAAGGATTAGGATAGACTTCACATTTATCCAAATCCCAGGGAGAGTTCAAACTCCCTCCAGATCACAAAGGGGAAAGCTCTCTTTGACCCCTGAAAATATGATTTTCCTACGTAAACATCAAGCCTTCTGAGAAGTTAACCTTCTCAGAACTCAGGAACCAAATTCATTTTCCCATTAAAAATGACATTTAGATAAATATGGTCAAGATGTAATTTGCCAAGAGTTCAGTGAATAAGAAAAATAATTTCAAAGGAAGAGTTTTACCCTTAAAAAAATAAAAGACAGCATTTTAATGTAACACAAGCATACATACATGCATGCATGCAAAGTCACACACACAGGCATAAACACACATACATGTACATACACACAGATGAATATGCATATATGCACATACATACACACAGATACATATATACAAACTCTCTTACACACACACAATACACACACACATACACACATATTATAAACCTGATTTATACATGCCCTTAAGAATAGTGAATATCCAATTTCAATGACATTTTACTATCCCTTGTTACTTTCTCTGACTGCACCTATGTTTTTTTGAAATTTGTTGATTAAACACAGTATAAATGTATAAAGAGACTGATTAAGGCAAATACTCTTACCAGTAATTTTTGATCCACTGTGGTCTGCCTGGATTATCAAGGTCAAACCATTGTCTGCAGTTTATAATACCTAGAGATTAACCAAAATAGACGTTTTAGAGATAATTTCCAGGTTTGGAGGAACTTTTAAATCAACTTTTGTCATTACTCTATCAAACATACTAATTAGATTCCCCCTCCCACTTTGCATGAAAAACAATCTAATGTGTAAATACCTACTAGCATTGTTCTGTTGCTTAGAATTCTGGGACTATATCTCAGAACATCACAAGTCAAAAAATCAGACATGAAACAGTCGTGTTATCACACTTGACACAGGAAGCATTATTGATGTGCCTGCCCTCACAGATTAAGGTATTCTGGAACAGACCACAATTCGTCAGAGTTTATCCCTGTCTGTCCTCTACAAACTGTTGTGCATGAGAGCCACTTGCTTTGGTCTGATGCTGTGACCAATGCCTCTAAAGTGAGGAGAGTTCTATTAAAAAGTACTCCAAAAACAGACATCCATCAAATTAGAAACAACACGGCCTTCAATTCAAGAGGCCATTTTCTACCCACAGGAGTTCATGCCAAGATCCCATCTTTTAACAAATCATTGGGAAATGAAAGATGTATTTCAATCAATATACAAAGCCTTTTCTTGTTAGTTCCAAGACCATTTGAGGCTTGGCACTCAGACTATAGGAGAGCACCCATAAGCCTGTTTTCTAATTCAGACCCATGAACACACCTCTGATGACCTTAGCTTTTCAGTCACCAAACAGTAAATGTAAGCTAAGTAGATTTTGATCTGTTGTCAAAAATCTGATAAGCGTCATTCATACTTGGCTAAACATCATCTAGGAATCTGAAAGCAAATCTGGCAGAAGCTGCTAATTAAGGAGATTTATAAAAGTGTAACTTCTTTGGCACTAAAGGAAAGTAAAGATTGTTTTAAAAATATACCGGCAAGTAACCTTCTTCTCTTGCAGCATTTGCAGGCAATCACATTGGCCTCAGTCCAAAAGCTGTTGCCAAGAAGCTCTAAACAGATTGTGATGCCTCCGGAGAGAACCTCACACCAGCACACTGGGAAGAAAAATCCCATGCTAGCGAGTAAAAGAAAGTCCCCTACTGCTGAGCCATTGACCAAGGGACACACTGCACAGGCTGTGCCCTTTACACCTCTGTTTAGTAACTTCCTTTCAATCCCATTAGGCCAATTTCCTAAGCCATTATTTTTTTGTGTGTGTGATTATAACAAATAGAATTGCTTATGGGAAACTAACAATGCACAAAACAGCACTTTCTGTGGCTCCCAACCAGTCTGTACGTGGTACACACATACCACTAGAGCACACTGTGGTTTATTGTCTTCTGGAAGCAAACCAACAATGTTTACTTAAGTAGGGAAATACACAGACTGAAGTCATTCTGTGCAGTTCAGCATCCTAAGGGTTACAAGTAATCTTTCAGTGGGGAAAATTCATGCAGTGTTGGTGCAGTTTGATTCTGAGTGAGACTTTCTGGTTCACTTGTTCCCTGTTCAAAGCTGAACTTAACTAATGTAAGATTCAATATGCTCTTATAATTCAAGTGATAAGGATGCTGTAGAGTCAGTGGATTACACAGTTGGGGGTCCAACTTTTGCTGTTCAAATATTCTGTTATTGTGAGACAACCCTGCAAAACCTATCTATGTCATACAATCAGAACTACATGGGTCCCTACAGGTCTCAATTTCTCACCACTGTCAAGAACACATGTGACAATAGAGATCAGATTTGGTGCTGACATTCTTTCTTGGGGTTTTGCAGAGTTATTTGGCATCAAGTAGGGAGTCTGTTGCTGTTGTAGCTGCTGATCAGACTTATTTGCATGCCCACAGAGGCTGTGGGAGCCTGCTGAGCTCTCATCTGCTTCACTCAACTTTGGTGAGAAAGCATCCTCATTAATCATGTGTAATCTAATCTCTCTCTCTCTCTCTCTCTCTCCCTCTCTCCCTCCCTCCCTCTCTCACTCTCTTCCTTCCTCCCTCACTTCCTCCCTCTCCCTCCTCCCACACATTCGTGCGGACATGCGTGCATGAGTGTGTGTGTGTCTTTAGCTTTCCATATTTCTGAAGGGTAAACTCTGAATTATTTGTTCTCCTTTCATTCTTTCATATATGATCTCCCAAAGCGACGTGTAGACAATTCTTTAGACTATAAGTAATATAAGTAATATGAAACATCTTCACATTCTTAAACAAAATGATTTCCCCTCTATTTTTTTCTTTCTGATAAATCTTAGCACCAGTGAAATTTATTCTCTCTCTCTCTCTCTCTCTCTCTCTCTCTCTCTCTCTCTCTCTCTGTGTGTGTGTGTGTGTGTGTGTATAGGATATATGTGGTCCAACAGTGTCCTAGTGCAGGTAGACAGAGATGTAGATGATAACATTATAATCTAATAAAATGGCTTTCCAACTTTGCAGTCATTCCATTTAACTGAATATGTGATCTTTTAAACTAATTTCGTTTAGAAATCCTAACCCTCTATGCCACTACTGTTGTTACTCGGTACTAATGCCTTATTATTTTAGCCCTACTGAAAAAAATAGTTTTATTTTAAATATCCCTAAGATTCTTCTACTTAAGAGATACAAACAGTTGTAAACATAAAAACTAAGAATAGGATTGAAAAGGATACTGAAGACTGACTGTGATAATCTAGAAGTACAAGAAAATTTGAGTATTTGGTTGCTTCTTTACATAATAGGAAGCTATTATGCAGCTACAACAATCTAGTTAAATTTCAATCAATAGAAATGAAAATACAGAAAAGGAGAAATGATACTGGAGAGGGAAACAGAACTGTCTTGAGAACAAAGGGAGTAAGAAATAAATGTGATGTGTCCCTTTGGAAATATCATATCTATCAAAAAAAAAAATACAATACAGCAGCTCTGAATTAGTTCATCCCTGGCCCAGACAACCTCTCGCAAGGAGCACTTTGCAGACGTGAGGCTGTCTCCCCTCTGAACAGAGTATTTTTCACACAGTGCAGTAAGCAATCCCATGAGGTTTTTATGTGCTCAGCAAGATAACAATGTGATCTTTCCCAGTGCTGGAGGAAAAGTTGGCTGCATAAGAAATCCTTAGAGATCTGTCACTTTTCAACATGATGTCTTCCTAAATTATTTTCAAGGTGAGTTTATCCTCGGTGACTATGCTACAGTAAAACCCTTATAAATTGCAATCTCATTCCTTGACAAAGTAAAAGGAGGAACCATAGATATTCCTGCTAGGGTCTACACTAAGTTTTAAACAAACTAGCATGTCCTAATGATTGCTGCAATCTTAGTATCCCTACATGGTTAAATACAGACTGGATGAGCTCACAACTGAATGCGTGCAAGCTATACATATACTTAATGGTGAGTGATGCTACATAATTCCTTAATGTGACAAGGCCAAGGTGAATGTAATACTTACAGAGAGCAGGATAGGACCCCATTTTGATAGGATTTATCAAGAGAGGCAGAGAACAAAAGAAACAACAGAAAGGCTGAAATTCTAGCCAGTGTGTACATTCTGACTATGTGAACTTACCCTAGTGATTCGGCCTTCTAGAATTCTAATCCTTGGCAAACAAGAAACCATAATATAATCCTTGAAGCAGAGCATAAGTTCAACTTGGCTTAGCACTGCAAGGATATAGAAAGTGCTTAATGAACTGAAAGGGCCAGCATAGCACTACTCTCTATATCCTCGCATCATGTCAAGGCAGACCATCATCTCAGCATCTCTAGTTTCCTACATGGTAAGATCCTCTACTCAAACTCAATCAAGAAGAAGAAACCACATGATATCCAGATGACAACCACATATGAACTTTGGGAACTCCGGGGAAAGTCATATATCTGAGTAGCTGCATGCATTTATTCCCCAATGAGCGAAAGAAGCTTTTTTATAATAATGTTGGCATATTTATGAGTTCATTAACACCAGGGAGAAAGGGACTGAAGAGATGGATCAGCGGTTAAGAGCACTGGTTGCTCTTCTAGAAGTTCTGAGTTCAATTCCCAGCAACCACATTGTGACTCACAATCATCTGTAATGGGATCTAATGGCCTCATTTTGGGGTCTGAAGACAGGAACAGTGTACTCACATACATAAAATAAATAAATAAATCTCAAAGAAAAAAAAAGTTCAGGAAGTAAGAACTTACTTCCTTAGTACCTTTAGTACCTTTTGGTGCTCTAGTAGCTAAGTTCAAAGGCTATCAAACTGCCACTTATCCATTTCTTAAGAGTTGTACACCAGATGAAAATACCTCTTATAAACGTGTGTGTTTATAATGAGGAGTGCTTCCTTTTTTCTTTTTCAGTGAAAATCTGCTTAATATCAATTGACCTATAACACTGTAGATATTCTGGTGGTTTAAAAAATAATCATTAGTGAGAAAGCTGACACATCTCAGCTTTAGTCAATACTGGGTCAATAAACTTAAGACGTTAGGATTGAAAACATCTCTTTTTTTATCATCAGTAGACATTGACCTGGCAGGAATGAGCTCTTTTCTACTCAAACTCTGTGTCAGATGTTCAATACATGGTTGCTGAGTGACTGTATAGTTTAGAAAGTGAAATGTTATATATGGCGTACATAATAGGCCCCGGAACATGTGTCAGTAAATGAACACACAGCAGAAACTGGTTGATAAGACTAGGAGAGAGAGAGAGAGAGAGAGAGAGAGAGAGAGAGAGAGAGAGAGAAAGACAGAGACAGACAGAGACAGACAGAGAGAGACAGAGAGACAGAGAGACAGAGTGAGAGACAGAGACAGTGAGAGAAATGCAAACAAAATATAAACAAAAAGGGAGAGGGGGCAAAGGCCATCAATAATGAATGTTATTTGTGAAATGTTTATAGGGCCAACTTTATGTGAACACTATGACATTGTTGGTTGTTTTTCCTAAGAATAGCCCCTAAGCAGGACTCCTCCAAAATATCATTCCTATTTCTCATTACCTTTTGAGAATTTTTTTCACTAAATCTTGACTTTCAAATTGTCAACCTAAAGTATAGTGCATGCTTTTCTTAGTTAGGTTTCTACTGGTGTGAAAAAACACCATGACCTACAACAACTTGTAAAGGAAAAGCTTTATTTCACCTAATGGCTTACAGTCCTTCTAGAGGAAAATCAGAGAAGGAAACTGAAACTAGAATGTAGAGAAAAAGACCATGGAGGAGAGGAAGAAGGCTGCTTATCCTCTTGCTTTCCTTGACTGGTTCGTGTTGCTTTGTTATATACCCCATGACCACCTGCCCAGGGGTAGTGCCAGCCACAGTGGGCTGGTCCCTCCCACATCAATCATCAACCAAGAAAATTTCCCACAGATAATCACAAACAAGTTACCATGAATGAGTATCAAAACCTGACCTGGGATCCAGTGTAAAATAGTCCAAAGCCTCTGCCATTACTATAGTAGATTGTCTGCCAATATTACATCACTCAAATGAAATATATTAATCATTTTGGGAAAAGAATCTTACCACAAGTGCCCCCTCTCTCATTGTGTTTTAAGACATACATTCAATAACATAGATAAATCAACAAAGAATGGTTCAGGTCAAGTCCTGAGTTCTAATGAGCTTTGTTTCTAGTTCTGTAACTAGTACTGCCTCTATGTAGCTTTTTTAAAACAAAGAGGAACAAACTAAAACACAATGTGGGCTTCAGAATCCTAATCCACAGAGAATAAATTTATGGGTCTTTGTTTTTGTTTTCTGTACAAAGATGAATGTTTATAATAGTATAGAGGTGGCAAATAAAAGTCTGCTTGCACAGTTTGAGACTTTTGGAACTTGGAAGAGAGTTTAACCTTCAGAAACAAAACTGGAAACAAAATTACACACAATAGAATTCTAATTCTATTACTATAAAAGGCTACAAAAGAAAATAAGTCCTAGAGACATTGAAACATACTTTTGCCTGGTACATTCATACTGCATTCAAAGAAAGTACTATGTGTATTTATTTCATCTCTACTTCTCAATAATATTCTGGGGGAAACAAAGGGATTTTCTCATATCCATGACTATCCCAATAAACATCAATCTGGAACGTACTGAGTGGGACCAATTGAATCAGTAAAAACTCCAACATGCAATGCACACTCAGTAACTAGGTCCAATTTCTCTCTGTGTCAGTCTGCAAATCACCTTACTCCTCACTTTCTCCTCAGTCATATGTGGTTATAACAAAACTCCCTAGAAAAGTAAGAGTTCACCACTATGGAACATTTCTGTTTTAGATTAGACTCTGAGCCTGCAGGCTTCAATGGAACATTCAGATTTGTTATAGCAGCCTGGAGCAGTTATTCATAATTATCAAATTCAGGTAACATTAAAGTCTACTTGCCAAAGGGCACAGTCCTTCTGGTTTGCTAGTTTCCTGTTGACCACTATAAAAGAACAAGAGTATCCCATCTCAAAGTATGTCCCAGAAGTTTCAGACCTCAGCAGACTCAAGATTATCTCTGGAAAGACTAACCTTTTTAAAAATAAAAATAAAAATAAAACTGTAAAGGAAAATTATTGTCTTGTTCACTCTACTACTGTTATGAACAGACACCATGCCTAAGGCAACTCCTGTAAAAGAAAGGTATTTCATTTGGGGCTTGCTTTCAGTTGCAGGGGGGTTTAAACCATTATCCTTATGGCTGGGAGCATGATGACATGAAGGCATGCACTGCAGGAATAGCTGAGAGCTACAACTTTATCCATAGACAGAGGGAGAGAGAGAGAGAGAGAAAGACTGAGACTGGCATGGGCTTTTGAAACCTCAATAACCACCCTCCCTGACACAGTTCCTCTAACAAGGCTATACCTCCTAATCCTTCTAATCCATTCAAATAATGTCACTCTCTGGTGACTAAGCACTCAAATGTGTAAGCCCATGGGGGCCATTCTTACTCGAACCATCACAATTACTGACAAGGAAAATTAAATTTGTTAAGAAAGCAGCTAGCAGGTATAACCAGACTTTTCATTCTGAACGTTTTCCCCACAGAAAATATTTAATCAAATGAAGAACACATGGGGTTTTTGAGACCTTGTGTCAGCAGAAATGGCAGTTGAGTGGCATTATCTGACCATTAGGCAGTTTCTGCTGAGTGTGCTCTTTCTCCCTCAGTCATCCATAGGCTCCTGCCTTCCTGCATGGAGCTCAAGTCCCCACCTCTTCCCTCATTATCAGCACATCTATATTCACACATTTGTTTTTTCATCCCCATTGTCTTCCTATTTATAATTTCAAAAAGATTACCAGACTAAACAGTAAGTGAGGAATATCCTTCTGTTATCATGGAATCTGATGTAGAGGTAGTCTGTCTTCTCATAACTCCTGAAGATAGTGTGCATATTACAAGAAGTTGTGTTTGAAATGGTTTTGAAAACAGGATGAAAAAAATGTCAATTTTTCATGTTAAAAACAAATCAAAAAGATAATCTTGTAGGTCTCAAACTGGACCTAGCTCTGATATGACATTATTTTCTAAGTCAATTGAGGACTACTTTCTCTAGTAGTAAAATGACTATAGCTGTTCCAAAACTAAATTATACAGAAACATTAGGTTTTATATATACACAATTCTGACATGTATGATATTAACCTCTAATTGTAGTATTGTGAGACTTTTTTTAGCTAACCCTGACTAAACCAGATGTTTTTGAGAAAAGTTAAGTGTCAGGAGGCATTCTCTCCAGGTCGTGGCTTATGCCCATCCCCGAATATTGGTGTACTCTAGAAAGGGGAGTCATCTTGCAAGAATGTCACTTTGCTAGCTGTGTTCAAAGCTCCTATTCGACCAGATATTGTGAACTTTGCCATCTGTTCTTCCCTGGCTGCCTCAGCCTTACCACCTTAGGTAATATCTATAAGTCATAGTATTGAGGAATCACAATACTATTGGTGGTCGAAGATATAGTCAAAGGTTACAAGAAGACCAAAGAAACTATTCAGTTGATTAAGAAACTGGAATAACATCAAAAAGTCTATGTCTAACAGAAAATGAGAGCTGGTTGTGACAAAATGAAAATACAATGGATAATACAGTACAAGAGACCCTGAGTCATCTATTATGAAGATAATGGTACCATCAAGACCTTTAGAAACATCTCTGCTGTTACTCTGCTTAATGTGTGCAAGTTGAACTTTTTGAAACCTGTTCCTGGTGGGCATGTGAGATGTCTCCTCATTTGGACTGAAAGTGCTTTCCAGAAGTTATATGATTCGAATGACACTTGGCTTAAGGCTACTTCTCTTAAGAGTAACTATAACCTTCCCATACACAAGATGATGACCACAGACCTTAACAGAATCTTGAAAAGCTCAGAGAACCAAAGAGGCCTCTGAACACCACACAAGAAGATTCAGTATAGAGTCTTGAAGAAGAATCCATTGAAGAACCTGAGAATCACGTTGAAACTGAACTCTTACACAAACACCATGACAAGGAATACCATTCTTAGCCAATTCCAGATGAAAAAGCTGGAAGCAGCAGCTGCTGCACTGACAGCCAAATTGGAGCAGACTGCAACAGAGAAGGGGACTGCAGACAAGAATTCAGCAGTAGGCAAGAAAGAAAAGAAGCCTATGGATGTCAAGAAGTTGAATAAGCCTGCAGGAAAAAAGTGGTTACCAAGAAACTAGCTGAGAAGAAACCTCTCAGAGAAGAAGAAAAAAGTCTGCTCCATAAACTATTAATTTCTTTTCATTCCAGAAAGCAGATATACACAACATATTTGAATAAAAACATAATCAAAGATGCAGTGAGAAAAAAAAAAGAGAAGTGTCAGCCTCCAATTTTGATAATAACAAGATACACTAATGCAGGGCTAATTCTCTGCCAGGTAGGTTCTCTTTTTACAAATTTCTTACTTAAAAAGGAAAACAATACCTGACTAATACAGATGTAGAGGCTCATAGCCATTCATTGAACTGAGTACACTGTCCCCAATGAAGGAGTTAGAGAAAGGTTCTATGAAGCTGAAGGGTTTGCAGCCCCTTAGGATGAACAACAATTACTAACTAGTATCCTCAGAGCTCCCAGGGACTCAACCACCAATCAAGGACTATACAGGGTGGGAATGAATGTTCTGGCAGCATGTGTATAGTAGAGGATTGCAAATTCGATCATCAATAGAAGGAAAGGACCTCGGCCTTGTGAAGGTTCTGTGCCCCAGTGTAGGGGAATGCCAGGGCCAATAAGTGGGAGAGGGTGGGGTGGCAGGCATGGGGAGGGGGAGGCAAAAGGGATTTGTTCTTGTTGTTTTTGTTTGTTTGTTTGTTTTTTGGAGGGGAACCTGGGAAAGGAAAAATTTACATGTAAATAAAGAAAATATCTAATAAAAAAAGGAAAACAAAACAAGACACACACACACACACACATACACAGACACACATAAACACACACACACACACACACACACACACGCACACACACACACACACACACACACACCCCAAAAATCAAAGTATAAAGAAGATAACTATTGCTCATGGTTCTGAAGACATTTCTCCAGAAATACTGTTAAAAGTAATATAGAAGTTTCCCAAGCACTTTTAAGATAGAGTATTGTTCTTTCGGACTGTAGGCTTAGTGACAAACATTTTCAAACATGATTAAATGGCAGATACCAATTAAGTTACAGCTCATTAAAGGTATACATATGAAATACATATGAAAGCTGCCTGAGGTCTCTCAGTTACAGTTAGGTATGCAAAGAAATTCTCATGCTGTTGTGGAGACGTTCTGTGTCTGAAGCATTAACTCTACAAGAGGCCCCTTGTTTAGTCATTCAAGTATATGTTATTAAGTACTGTGTGTCTGGAGTAATAGTCAAGTACATTCCAAAATGTGAGGCCCTGTGTCCCCCCAAATAGAAACTTTCTAAGAAAAAGAAGTCTTGATCTCAAGAAAATAGAACTGGGGTAGCATCCCAAAAGTCTCAGATCTCAGGAAAGCAGGAGCCTCTCAGGACCCCATGGGGATGACATTAGCTGAAATATCCCAAAAAGGGGAGGGAAAGCCTGTCGAGACCATATCCAGAGGTTAGGCATGACCACCCAGTTGAGGGATGGGGCCACCCATCCATCTCCAAAATTTTAACCCATAATTGCTCCTGTCTAAAGGAAATACAAGGACAAAGAGTGGAACAGAGACTGAAGGAAAGGCCATCCAGAGACTGCCCCACCTGGGGACCCATCTCACATGCAGACACCAAAACTAGACACTATTGTGAGTGTCAAGAGGTGCTTGCCGACAGGAGTCTGATACAGCTGTCTCCTAAGAGGCTCTGCCAGACCCTGACCGATACAGATGCGGATGCTTGCAGCCAACCATCGGACTGAACAGGGACCCCAATGGAGGAATTAGGGGAAGGACTGAAGGAGCTTAAGGCGCCTTATCTGGCATCAATAGGAGGGGAAGCCCTTGGTCCTGTGAAGGCTTGATGCCCCAGTGTAGAAGAATACTAGGGTGGTGAGGTGGGAGTGGGTAGGGGGAACCCTCACGGAAGCAGGGTAAGGGAAGATGGGATAGGGAATTTGCAGAGGGGAAACCAGGAAAGGGAATAACATTTGAAATGTAAACAAATGAAATACAGTTTAAAAAAAATAGTTTCTATTTCCTGCTTGAGCCCCTGCACCTGCTAATGTGGTCTGAATTGTTGCGTAAGAGCCTTCAAACCTTATCTTAGTGGTTTGTAGACATGAGAATATATGTGTTTACATCCGTTCCCCAAAGGAAATCAAGAGCTACAGTCTCTATTCGCTTTTGCGATGTGACTGAGTTTCAGAACTCTCAGACTGCCCACTAGGTTGCATCAACACTTGCCATGGTTTATGTCTTGGTTGTTCCTTAAGGTGTTTCACACTAACGGACCTCAGAACATAGTGAGAAATTCTTTTGTGGTTTCACTATTCCATCAACGGGAAATTCACTTTCTACACAGGAATTCATTCAGAAGAGATTTGGAGATGGCAACTTGTTAGGGTATGTAAGTGTGGGTTGTTTGTCTTATTACAAAAGTAGTGAATATTTATTACACAGATCTGGTGAAATAAACATTTATATATGTGTAATATGTATACAAATATCCATAAGTACATATATATGTTTACACAATAAAATGAAAATTGTCAAGGGTTATATAGTCACGTTACTACAATTTTCTCAGAAACTACTTCCTTTCTTTCTTTCTTTCTTTCTTTCTTACTTTCTTTCTTTCTTTCTTTCTTTCTTTCTTTCTTTCTTTCTTTTTTTTGTTAACTTTGGTAAATTACATCATGGTGTGTTTTCTGATTTATGGCCATTAAACAGGATTACAAGTTGTAAAAACATAAACCAAAGAGGTCACTCAAATCCTTACTATAGGCAGATCACAAAGTAGTCAATACATGTGTCTTTATGGCAAAAAAAAAATTCCCAGTCTTGTTTGTGAGAGTATCAGAATATTCCACCTTTACAGCATAGAAGAAAGTAAGGTTGATCTTAAAGGTCATAAAATCCCTCCGGCTTTCTGTGCATTCAGTTGCCTACCCAGCAGCCTTAACTAAAACACAGGCAAAGAATGCTGTCTTCAGGCAGTCAGTCTTCATACTCAATTTTGTTTATTGTTGAAATTCTCAACTTTCATCAGGCATGAGACTAGTGACAAGAGTGAGGGCCCCTTTCTCTTGTGCAGTGCCCTGATGTGTCCCTGACCCTCTACTTCTTTCCATCCTGCCTCACTACATGAAAGCTCTGTCTTTATTTTTAATGTTCGTGTGCCTGAGTCCACATGTATATACAAAACCAAATTTACACAATCTACTGATCTATGTGCAAATATCAATGTAAAAAGATGCTTGCTAGTATCTTTTCAGTTTAGATAAACCACTGATATATATTCAACCACCAAAGGACAAGGGATGTTTACTAACTAGAATTTAAAATAGAGAAATTTTGGCAATAACTTAAATATTCAATAATAGCATTACTATTAAGTATTTCAAAGGTATTTTCAAAGAAAATTGAGTACCAAGAGAAGCAGCATAATGATATTAAGGATGAAATAAAACACCACAGGCTTGATACAAAATTCAAGCTAAACTTTCTTTGCAATGAAAGAATTCTATGCACCTGAATTTACTCAGGAAATAAGACTGGGAGGAAACTATCAATTGGCAAGCACTATTCCTTATGGGAGGAAACAAAAAAGGAAGAATAGATTGAATTTAATAAATACATCTTTACTAATCACGCACTATTTTTCACACAAAGCTATATGTTAAGGACTAAAAACACCCATTCCCCACCATAGAATCTTTAGATAGGAGGCTACAGCAAAAATTATGAAACTAAGAAGAAAGTCAAAGCCTTCCAATTTGAGCATTGAGACTGGGCTTGGGAGTCCAGAGATTCTGTTCAGAATCATACAAGAACAGGAAACAATAAAGAATATATATGGAGTGTGAGAAGTATATGACTATTGATGGGGTGACAGATGGCAGGGACTAGATCTTAAAGAGAGATGCAGCTGATTAGGTGGGCTGTAATGACAGCCCTGAGTATCAGGCTTATGTAATTAACCTTCATCTCCTAAAAAGAAGACCATTGCATGCTTTCATAAAAAATGACAAGATCAGATTTATGTCATAGAGATAATTCTAGTTTGACAACTTTATAGGCTCAGAATCAATTAAAGTTTCAATGACATTGGATGTCCTGATTTACTAAGAATGAGATAAAAAGACCTGGGGTGATAGCTAAATTGGTTAAATTCTAGACTTACAAGTATGGGGACCTGAGTTCACTATCCCAGAGTTTTTGTTAGAGAGCTTGGAATGGCGGCTAACAATTATAACCTCAGATCTGAGGAGGCAGAAACTGGGAGAAAATGCCTGGGCTCACTGCCAACCAACCTGGCTTCCTTATATCCCAGCACAATCAGAGACTATGTTTCAAACGAATGGAACGTGGTACTTGAGGTATGATATTCAAGGTTTATGCATGTCTCCACATACATAATTTACACAGGTGTACACAAAAACACATGGTGCTATAGAAATACATGTACACAGATTGTGCATGTGTGTGTATGTGTGCATGCATATGTGTACACACATACAGAGAGAATGAATGACAAAAGGGAGGATAAAAGGTACCCAGAGGGATGGCTTGGATGGCTTGAGTTCAACAGTTACCTTATGGGGAAAAAAAGAGTTCCTGGATGCCTTTCAGCCAAGAATCTTTCTTTGAAAAGGAGTAGAGAGGCAGAGAAATTTCTACGTAATCTTGTGATCCAGAAGGAACCCAGTCTGGTTCTTACTAGCCACATACTTCAGGTCTGTCACCTCGTCTCTGAACTGTTTCTCATTGTTCATTCTTAGCTGGAGCTAATGAATACCTCCCAGTGACAGCTTTACTTCCCACTGACTGTCTACCAAAGGCAAACTGTGTAGCTCAGTGAGAGCATCTAACATAAGGACAATTATGCACATTCTCAATGGCCCATGGAAGCTGGCAGTAAGAAATAGCTCAAGGGCAAACACCTAACTTAGAAAACTGTGAAACTAAGTAGCTAATCAGTAATGCATGAATAACTCAAATACTTTAATGTATGTCTAAAACTGTTATGAAGAGACACAGTAAGGCATTCAAAAGCCAAGTAGGCTATAACTACTGATATTATCTAAATGGTGCCAATTATTTAATGCCTAATTTAGTACAATAAAATGCATATTAATATTAATTATCATATAACATGTAAAATTTTACTGATAACTCTCAAAATACTTCAGTGGACATCCTCACAAATCATAATTCTCTAGCTCAAAGTTCTAAGAAATTGGTGGAATTGGAGCTCATTAGTATTGTATTTTCTTAGTATGTATGAGGCCCTGGATTTAATTCACAATACTTCAGAGAAATAAAATGAACCTCTCCATTAGAAAGCATGCAGAAGAATGGTGTACAGAGACAGCTTTGTCACTCAAAGTATCAAACTCACAATTTGCAGCAAGTTGCGGATGTCGAGATTAGGAGTGCCAACCTCAGCATCTCTGCTCAGTGTGCCTGTGTGTAGGCATGCACACATTCTCTCTATTAAAGAGATGGGTGTGTCAATACTAAGCCTAACTACATCATTCAGCAGCTGCCACTCTTCTACTTGGGTACTTCTCCTGCCTAATCCTAATTGAACATGGTAGTCAGAAATGTAAAGGAAGTTGGAGGTTTTTTAGCACATAAGAAAAACTTCATTAGGGATGCCATGAAAAATATCCATTAAGAGATGGTTACATTGGAAGGTGAACATTGAAAATATATAGTTGAGGAATATAACACATTCAGGGTGCATTTCACCTTGGAATGACAAAATCTACACATCTATTTCCAAATAAATAATCAAATTTGCATAAATTTTTCTAGATATTGAAGTCAACATTTAATAGGAGCTAGATCTATGTTTAATTTAAAACCAATTTGCAAACTTTGAAACTAGTTTCACCTGTCAGCTAAGTTATCCCTTCACTCTATATCACTGTGCATCTGTAAAGAAGTAGCAGAAGTGTCATTCTTAGTAGTGATGCCAATGTTAAAGAAAGGAAAGAAAGAAAAGTAAAAAACAGCTCCTTAATTGTGAGAAATAAATCTCTAAGATACTTTTAATGCTTTAGAATAAGTGAGAAGAAAGTCCTCCTTTCTCTCTCTCTCTCTCTCTCTCCCCTCTCCTTCTCTGTTTTATAGATGTATGGTGTATTATGTAGCATATGAGTATGAATTATATGTGTGTGTTTTTCACTAATCCTAGAGATCACCATTGTCTACACTGGCTAGTCAGCAAGCTTCAAAGATCTAACTGTGACTGCTTTTCCACTATTCTGGGATTGGAGAAACATGCAGCCACCTATGACATGACATGAGTGCTATGGATATCAACTCAAGCCCCCTTGCTGGAGAACAAAGTACTCTTGTTATCTGATGAGAAAAATTCCTAAGTTTTCCACTCTGTTTTTCTTTTTTTTCCTTTTTCCTCCTTTGGTTGTGGAGATTATTTTTGTTAGAAGATAAATATTCTACAGCACATAAATATAGTTAACAACTCTTAGCAAGTTTAAAGCAATATACCATAAGGCACCTTCCTGGTGTCTACAACTGTAAAGGTAGGTAGTGAAATGAATGTGAGAGGAAACTCTGTTGTTGTCATCTGGTTAAGGAGTCTCTTACTCTGTAGATATCACAAACACAGTTAGACATGTGGAACCTCCAGTGGCTCTACAAAACCATGCACTTGACCTTAGGCATACCTAATAAAGGATATTGGCCATGCACGGTATTTAGGACAGAGTTCAACTGTAAAAACACAATGTCCAGAGAACTGAAAACTGTGGCAATCTCTTGAATTTTATTGTAATATATTCACAATGACAGAACATTTCACAATTGACAGCATTATAATAAAGGCTTGTTTAACCTGTGAAAGGAAGGTGTTTATTTTGTTAGGACAATTACTAAATGAGGAAATAGAAATTCAAAAATGCTGAATTCACTCTTTAAAGTAACATATAAGCTATAACAAGTGATGATGATTGAATACAGAACCTAAGCACCATCATTTCAGTTCATAAATTGTAAGCCCAACTTCTATTTTCTTTAAGGAAAATACTTTGATTTTGTGAAGCTGGTCCATTTACAAGGGCACAAAAACACTCTTAGTCTTTACCATGAAAGGAAGACTTTTTCCCCCAAATCATCAACTGGTGGTTTGTTACAAAGAAGCAACCAAGCTGGGTACCCACAGCTTCTTTGTTTAGGATGGTGTCAATTAGAAGCCTTTACTTTCATCTATTCCTGTTTAAAGTCAATGACACAAAAGCCAGAGTGCTACCACTTCCTTAGACTCTTCACATAATCCAGGCATCATGTAAGAGCTCAAAAGATTTCTTATTTTCTCTTCATTACATCGTCACTGCTCAGAATTTATTAGACAAGGGGCCCTTTGATGGTGTAGAAATAAGCTCTTTTTGAATCTCTGGCAACAGAGCTCCTGCAGGGACAGTGTGTCACTCTGCATATATGCTAAGTACCCACTTGCCACAGGTTTCTTTTTTTCCTATTGGACTTTCATGGTAGCACACTCACAGGAAGGCTGAGGGAAGAGGGAAAATAGAAAGAATCTATCTCCCCAAAACAAATGATAAACAAAAACATAGTGATTTTTTTTCCTTTCAAAAGATGACAATGCAATGGAAGAAGAGAAGCTTTGTCTCATGAAGCAGAGCCTGAGATAAAAGAGGACCACGTGGGGAAATAGCAGATGAATGATTTCTTAAGTTTAAGATACATGTATGATGTGCTGAATATGTATTTATATGCAATTTAATATATAAAGACTTAGTTTACACTCGAATATAACAAGTACCATAATTTTCTTTCTTTCCCAAAATCATGCAAGATGATAACATTTATTTTATTTCAAACCATAATGATATCATTAAAACCCCAATCCCAGTGAGGCATTTCATCAACCCCTAGAGGGGAGAAAGAACAGTGGCTTGAGTGGTAGCTTAATTAGCTACAAAAATTCCATAGGTAGGGGCGTTTAATTCTTTTAAACCCACAAATATTTCCCTTGTCTTTACTAAGGTTGAATTTAAAGATTAAGTTTGCTGAAGTGTTGTGAACGTAAAATAATGCTAAGCTGTCCGTAGGAAATGGACTTGGTTCTGAATAGGTCTCCTTCAGACGTTCAAGCCTTCATGGTTGGAGAAGTACAAAATTCTTCAACTATTCCTTACACTAAAGGTTCAGTTAGTCCATACCTGGGGTGAGTACAACTGAGTTTGCTTCTTTATCTGAGCAAAAGCTTGCAGAAACACAGAGGCATGGGAGAAAGTGGCTGGTCAGGAAACCTTTTGTCACAGCACCATTTTCTCTTGCCATGTTTTTCCACATCGATGATCAAAATTAATGAAGTTTCAGAAGGGCATAACAATTACAAAAAAAGATTATGAAGGATTTCTAATAAATTGTATCGGTCATAAAACATGTTGTAAGAAATTACAATTAATAAGAAGTGAAATGTAACACCACCTTCAAATAGAAAGCAGGATCCCCTTGGAAATAATGCATGGAGCTAATACCAAAATCAATGTTCACCATGCTGGTTGCTTGCAAAATTACACAATTAATCCTGTGTAAACTAACGTATCTGCAACATACACTACAGGGTTGCTGACGGCTGCTGGATGGCACAGTGTATTAAAGAGCAAGAGCTTTAATGAGATCCCATGAGACCCTAAAGATTTAAATCATTTCTCCTTTCTTAAAGAATATTTTTATTCTATTTAGTAAACATTGCTCTTCATATATCATAAACGCATGGTCAAGTCCACTATTAAATCAGTCACCAAGTAGACAGTCCAGGATGTGTTTAAAATATTCCTAAGCTGGTTTCTGTATATCAGAGGGTTTAGAGATACACCTTGTCCTCAGCTATTGCCATCATGGGCTTCTGGGTTCTCAGAGGCTAATGAGCCATTAAAAAAATTGCTTCATTCACATATTGCATATATCACAGGAAAATATACAGTCCTGTACACATTTGATGTTTGATAATCTGTGTTATTCCACAAGAAAAAAATAAGCACAAATAAACTAACCTCTTAGGTACAATCATAAAAACCATACCAAACCAAACAAAAATCTATTTCTCTTTTACCCAAGAAAATGTGAGTACAACTATCTGCATGCTTGTGCAAGGATCACACTGAATGCTCAACCATCTAAGCAGACAATTGTGTGCAGATTAAGAAGGATATATAATTTTCTGCTGATTCGGAGATGTCTTTAAGACTTTATCAATGCTTGGATTGACTATTTTTTTATCCAAAAGCATGCCACCTGGATAGAAGCTAAATGATTCTTCAAATACTCCCCTGTGTTTTCCTTACACAGTTAATTGAATTGAAATTGCCTGAAAGACAAAGTATATTACTGTTAAAAGTATGCAGTCCAATAGCACCATTACACTTGCTTGCTCTTAACTTCCTCTGTGACCTGATTCTTTAGTCTAGGAATGAATGGATCGAATCCAGTCTAGGAATGGATCGAATCCTTATCCACAAACACATTGCTTTCCTCTATTGAAAGAAATGTGTCATAATAAATGGATTGGTGAATGGATGGATAGATGGATGGATGGATGATAGATGGATGGATGTATGGATGGATAGATGGATGGATGGGCTATGAGTGGGAATGTGGAGAGAGAGATGGATTTGAGTATTAATCTCAGTCATAACAGAGCATGAAAAGGACCACAGTCATCATCTTTTCTCAGTCTTCCCTAAGAGTTACTAACTTGTGTTCTCTGTTCTGACTCGACTCTAAGAATCTCACACACATTGGAGTACAGACATTGTAACAAAACAACTAATGGGCCAGATGCTGAAAGCAAGAAATTGAAGGGTCTAAGGGAATAAAGAAAATGCAGGGAGAGATGAAAGGTGGGAAAGCTGCAGGGAGGATCAAAGATAAAGATGCTCAAAGGGCATGAATGTTCTAGAGTGTAGCTAGCTGGAAAGTGGGGATGGCTTCTGTAATACACCAGCATTACAAGAGAGCCAGTGGTTGACATGTGTTACTGTCTGCAGATCAGAATCATTTCCCAGCACTGTCTGATTTCTGTCCCATGCTTTTTGAAAACATTCACCACACACATAGCATGCACTGTCTGTTAGAACAAATTGAAACTTTTAGTCATGATTTTGGTGTTACAAAAACCAGAATATATCAGAAAAACCATAACAATCTGAGCCTGTGTATTTGTTTTTGTCTCCTCCAGCAGAAAGGCTAGAAGCTGAGTCTGGACACTCAGAACATGACTAGAGCTTGTAAACAGGAACAACATTATCTTTGACTTCAGCTTCAGGTCTACCTTCAGTGAATAACCATTCTCTCTGTGTTCTATGCTTCTCCTTTTATGGCTTTTCTACTAAAAAGATTTGAAAAAACTGGAACAGAACAGTCAGAGAAGAGAAAGCATGACTTACAAAGTCCTTCCATTATTTCAATAGACATTCTACTTAGGGGTTATTAATGCAAAAATCAGATGTTTATTGGACAGAAAGAAAGTGGATAGCCAAGGAGTGAAAAAGCAGTTATTCTCCATTCTCCTTTCAAACATTGGTAATGGTAATGCTTACAGCTGCTATGATTATACACAGTGTAAACATTAATTTTACCTAGACTCCCGGTGAAATTATTTACCTGAAATAATATGCATGAATTAACCTGCCATGCGTTTTAGCTTTTGCCAAAGTTTTTCCCTGTTCCTAACAAGAAAATATTTTGACAAAGTCTAAGACATACTTTTCCTGCAGCTTTCAAATTCTCCCATATGAATTCTATTCAGAAAAGAGTATTTCATTTATTGAACTGCCTACTATGCATTGTAGAAGACAACATGCTATAGAGAGTCAAAGAAAATCCTAGCAAATAGATAGTAGAAAAAGAGACTGGAGAATCCTATGTTGTTGCAGGCTAGCCAGTATGTTTGACTCAATGAGAGACCCTGCCTCAAAATACAGGGTAAAAATCAGTTGAGAAAGACATCAGTTTGTCAGCCTTTGGTCTACACACACACACACACACACACACACACACACACACACACACACACGTCTGCAATTTCTGAATAGCAAAGCTATTTTATCTATAAAAATTATTGATTTGTTTTCACATTAAATGTTAAGAGTTACAATATGGTCTCCCTTTTCTCAAAATTACCTGTCTTGAATTTAGAGATTTTAATGTAGCATAAGAATTGTTTATTTATGTGTATGTCTTGAGAGGGAAGAGTGTATGTATGTGTATGTTTGAATTGTGCTGTTTGATTTATCTTTAATATTTTTTATGAGATATTTCCTAAGAAAGAAGATGCACTCCAAGAATTAATTTAAGCTTATTAGATAGTTCTCTAATTTATATTCATTTTCAAGCTTCAAAGATACTAATTTTAGAACTCTAGAGGCCAAATAAATGATAGTTAATACAACTTTCACCACAGTGCATACTTTCCCCTTTTTAATCATCTACCTATTGTAGCAGACTGCATGCTTTCTAAGAGTAAGGATGGCTTCAAGTTGTTCATTTTTGGCATTAAATTGGCAGAAATACTTGTCCTTATGCAATGGTCAATACATCTATACTTATTGAATGACCTCTTTCCCACTGAATTCTCCAAGTTTTAAAGCTAAAAAATTTTGAAAACTGAACATGGATACAATAATACTGGAAATTTCAGGAAACACAAATTTAGCAAATAGTTTGTCTTAGTCACTGTTCTAACAGTTTTAAAAATAGTTTATGTATGAATTGGGCCAGTGTTCTAATGTTAGTCTTATTATTTATACATTTTACCATAATAGTAGTTACTGTAAAAACTGACCATACTATGAATAGGAAATTGTTCTCAAAAGAAACAGTATAACCACCTACACAAGTTATTTTAGCTCTATGAGTCAACACTCAGAACATATTGGTCCCTTAATGTGCATTTCTAGTGCAGTTGTGTGCTCCTATAAAATTTCACTTAGGTATTATGTTTGAGATAAGATAGTGAATATGGGGACCACAACCCTTTGACCAATATACCACTTGACTGTGCACATGTCACAATCTGAAAAGAGTTTTGAAGAGTGATATGGGTGAATGATGGGTGACCATCAAAATGTTTAATTTATGGTTTCTATGGACATGCTATCTTACACAACAGGTGCGACTTTGGAAGTGAGATAAAATGACTGAGGAATCTTAAAATGATACTGACTGAGCATGTGAATAGGCCCAATGCAATCTCAAGTTTGTTTACAGAACAAGGCCATGCAAGGTTAATATGGGTACAGAGCAGAGACATAGAAAGATATTGAAAGGTGCTATTTGCCTGTTGTGGAAACGAAGGAAGATGCCACATCCAAGGCTTGCAAGAAACCTCTATGTGCTGAAATAGGCATAGAAACAGACTCCACAGAGTAATCATAGGAACACAATGGTAAATCCTACAGACACCTTGACATTTAGCCATCTGACCTTCACAGTGGTAAGACAACAAATTATGTAAGCTTCAAGATATTAAGTCTGTGGTAATTGTCTACTGAAACAACAGAAACAAATACAAGACATTTAGTAAGGATGTGAGCATAGATCTTCACATTTAAAGTTTCAGGACAATTTTTATACATCTTTTGAGTTTCTACAAGATGCACACTGCCTTCATTCTAATTACTGTGCAAGAAGATGATATAAGTCTTAAGTCTAAATTAAAACTCTCTTGTCTTTAACAAAGATCTAAGTTCTAAAACTCAGATTTATATTACAAAGTTACAAAGGCAGTTATAGTTTTACTGAGTGCATAAAGCATTTTCACAAATTAAGTTAATAAATATTAATGTAGAGTGGTTTAATATATCATATAAGTTAGCTATCACTTTTATATTCATATTAGTCTTAATATTAAAGCAATAATTTAACCTTTAATAGCATGTTTGTCTATAGTATAGTGAAAAGAGAATGTAATGAAAACACTGATAAGATTACCTACCATCCTACATACTATGACATACAAGTCCCCATATGTATGCCAAATACAGAAGTGATAACAGTCAGTCTACTCACCCTGCTGAATATGAGCCTGACTTGATATTTGTTTCCCATTTCAAAACAACTGTGTATGATGTAGAGCTCTATCTTACAGAAAAAAGTTCATCTTGGAGGAAAACTTATTAGACACAGAATGTTCTAGAAGAAAGTGAGTCCTGCAGGGAAGTCCTTTAAAAATCAGCAAGTCAACAACCCAAAAACTTCAGGAAGTCTCTGAAACCAACAAGATACACTTAGTCCCTCCCTCCTTTTCAATCTTTATAAGTAAGAATTGTTTAGAATCACTATCAGATAAGCTGAGCTTCTTTTTTTTTTTTTTTTTGAGAAAGAATATAATTTTATTCCATCTTTTTTTTTGTATTTTCTTTATTTACACGTACATTTTCCCCTTCCCATTTTCTCCTCCAAAACAAACAAACAAACAAACAAAAACAAGAACAAACCCCTTTTGCCTCCCCCCTCCCAATGCCTGTCCCCCCACCCTCTCCCACTTATTGGCTATCTCCTGAGGGGCTCTGACAGTACCCGACTAATACAAAAGTGAAGGCTCACAGCCATTCATTGGACTGAGCAGAGGGTTCCCAATGAAGGAGCTAGAGAAAGGACCCAAGGAACTGAAGGGGTTTGCAGCCCCTTAGGATGAACAACAATATGAACTAACTAGTACCCTCAGAGCTCCCAGGGACTAAACCACCAACCAAAGAGTGGGACTCAGGGCTCCAGGTGTATATGTAGCAGAGGATGGCCTAGTTGGTCATCAGTGGGAGGAGAGGCCCTTGATCCTGTGAAGGCTCTATGTCCCAGTATAGGGGAATGCCAGGGCCAGGAAGCAGGAGAGGGTGGGTTGGTGAGCAGGGGGAGTGGGGAAGGAATAGGGCTTTTTTCAGAGGAGAAACCAGGAAAGGGGAGAACATTTGAAATGTAAATAAAGAAAATACCTAATAAAAAATAAAAAGAGAGAAAGAAAAGGCAGAGACCAGCTCAGTTGTCTCAATGAAATATTCTTGGACCCAATAAACTGCCTTTAAATCTTCCAGTATGTTCCAGATTTCAAGAGCTTGTTACCTGTCCCAAGGTTGTCTTTTGTTGATACCATTGTGAGTGTTCTCTGCTTCTGTAAGCAACACCTCCCCCATATCCTTATAAGTAATCATGAGAAAACTCATTGTTTCACCAATTTGGACTTTCGTGGCACCTTCACTTTGGTGTGTAGTGAGTTCATTATCCTCGGCAAGTAGGTGGCCTACATCTTCCCCAGAATAGTTTCATAAACTATTTTGCTATTATAAATGGCAAGCATGAAGTATCTCTTAGGTCTGAGGAGTAAATCTTTGAATAAGGTTAAGGTACTTTCGGTAGAAGTTCTCTGTTCTAATTGACACAGTACCTATCCTGGAGTTGACATAAAAACATGTCTTAATCTTCCCCTATAATGCTTCCACAACTGACTGAAAATGTACTAACCAATGAAAACATTGCTTTGCGATGATCTCATTTGTATTAATATATTAAAATGCAAAAATGATAATTAAAATGTGATCTAGAATTACAGTATATTTATACTTTTCCTTTTGTTGCCTACTCTCTCACTTTATGGGTATGTGTTTGGAGGTGTGTATGCACATACATGTGTGCAGCTGACCATAGAGCATAAGTGTACAGAAGTTGGAGAAGGACACTGGGTATCCTTTGTCCATGCCTACCATGTTCCCCTGAGACAAGGATTCTCACTGAATCTGGAGACAGGCTGGCAGTTAGGAGATCCCGGTGATCTTCTTGTCTGAATGCCCCACAGCACTGGAGTTACAGGCTTTGAAATCCAGGCCAGAGTTTATGTTTGTTTATATTTTTGTTTCCACATATTCAGGGGATCCAATCTCAGGTCTTCACACTTGCACAGCAAGAGCTTTTAATCAACTGATTCATATATCCAACCCCAGAACTGAAGATCTTAATTTAATGAAATACAAGAGTTTCCTAAAATTTTCTTTCAACATCTTGTATTTCTTTTATCCACACCAAAAGAACCAATATAATTTAGCTTATGACAAGTTCATTTTCATATTTTCAATAAAGATTAATAGTGTTATCTGAGCTTCACTAAATTTCTATAATAAGCACCATCCACACAAAGCAATCGAAAACTTGTTTCTTCTGTGAAATTCTTTGAAAATATTTTAAATCTATATTTAGACAAATCAAATTACATATTTGACATTTATTTCTTATGTATGTTAAGTTATAAATTATGTTATGTATTAAATATTCAATTTTTATATATAGCAATGTATTTAAAGTTTCCTTCTGTTTTTGAACTCTTGTTTCTTTTTGTTTTGGGGTTTTTTGGTCCTTAAAAATATTTGCATAGAGAACATTTGAATGTTTTGTTTTGTTTTTTAATTGAGCACACATGAACATTTCCTTTGAATGGCCTTCTGAGGCAGAATGTCTGGGACATCACAGAGCACAAATACCTGAGACTTAACTAGCTCTTAAAAATTTTTCCCCCAATTTTCACTCCCTTCACCAGCGCATTCAATTCCTGATGTCTTTACACATGTGGCAGCATGCATGATCTCTGTTGTGGTCCAACAAATGGTCAATAGTTGCTTACTATTCTTTAAATTCGAGTACTGGGATAAGATTTTCATATAACCCATGTAATCAATAGTAAAAAGTAAAACCCAGGCTCAGTTCGTAACGGGTATGCATAAGCCCTAGGTTTTCAGGCCAGGATCCATTCAGTAGATAGCACATGCAATGGAGCAAGTTCAAGGCCAGTCTGCGATACATGAGACCCTCTTTCAAGCAAGCAGCAAAGAGACTTCAATTCAGAAAGCAAATACTGTTTATACAAACAAACTGTTATAAAAACATACCTAAATTAATAGTCTCTTGTCACCTGTCAGTCCTAGATATTAAGGGTTTTGTTTGTCTTCCTTCAGTCTTGACTTAAATAGAATATCACACTAATGAATTCATACATTTAAACTTTTATTTAGCCTGGGTAGGAAAATTCTTTCAATAGCTGCACATTTTTGTAGGTTATTACTATTGATTGTCTAATAGTATCTCACAGATGAATGAGTCATACTTTGCTTCTCTGTAGCTTTAATTTGTGTTGTCCTGATAACGTACAATAGTGAGTATTGTAATATGTTATTCATCATTAACATTTCTTTTATCTGAAAGTGCTCTGTCTTTTCACCTATTTGTTCACTGTATTGTGTTTTTATGTATCACTTTGAACATAAAGTACTTCTTCAGGTAATGCCTTTGTTCTTTGTCGAAATTCCCAAATCAGTCATGAATGCCATCATTTTAAAGGTACCACTCAATTCATGAATTTTTATTTTCTTTAAACTATATATTTGACAACACTTAACATCACTAATCTAGCAAACCAACCATAGGAATTTGACTTGACATCAATACAACTTATTTTTTAATAAAACAACTCTGAAGTCTTCCAGTGGAAAAATGAGGTGTAGATACACTTTTTCTGTTGAAGTGAAGGTATGATACACATGAGTACCCTGGAAGAACTAAGGGATCTAAAGTTCATTTGATATGGTCATTGTCCCAGTTTTTGATGCTTATAACCAACAGATTAAAAATGTCTTCCATCTTCTGCATCTAACTCACAGCTTCTCCAAGAATTAGAGTATATTCTCCTTTTGCAAATTTCACTCTACCAACCACTCCTATTTTTCGTTAAGAGTTTATTCTCATCCACCAGCACAACACTGGGCCCTCAGTGAGGTCACTTATGGACCATACAAGTCAACAGTTGGGAAATAGATACTAGAGCTCTGACTTGCACAAGTCTTTCGTTGCTCCACATTTCTTATAAA
Source organism: Montemys delectorum (assembly GCA_019843815.1). Classification (NCBI taxonomy): domain Eukaryota; kingdom Metazoa; phylum Chordata; class Mammalia; order Rodentia; family Muridae; genus Montemys; species Montemys delectorum. Next base: position 26,508 of record JADRCD010238038.1, read on the forward strand.
GGTTTCCTGTATCCAGGGGCTGTAAGTTACAATATACAATCTTTATTGAGATTGCCTTATTTTGATATAAGCACACTAAATGAAATAGCAACAACTTTGCTTACAAATATTTCTTTATGACATTCTAGCTCTAATCTCAGTCTTTCTCATCGCCACTGTAGAATACCAAGTGAGCTTCATCATAAACACAGAAATCTGCTCTTTGTAAAATATGGCCCTTGTACATTTGCTATTGTTTAAACATAAAATGCATTGATTTGCCTGACTTCTAAGACTCCCTTGAACAGAACAATTCATCTATATTGCCATCCATTAAAAATGTGGCCCACTACCATCTATTCTGAATGTACCCACTACTGGCCAGTGGCGTCCACACTCATTGCTCTACAGTTTCTAGCCTTCTGTCAACTTTAAAGGGCAAGTCATGCCCCTTACACACACATAATGCTTCCCCCTCTCCCTGTCTCTGTCTCTGTTTCTGTCTCTGCCTCTCTACTCTTCTGGCTCTTACCCTTCTTCTTTGCTTTCCTTTCTGGCTCAGGTTAAAAGGCAGAGAGATTCTTTTCAGGGACTCCTTTTCATTACTATTCTCCAATTTTTCTCTTTCATGAGCCTTTGTTTCTTTCCTGGAATGATTTATATGTCTTTATTTATTTATTGACTAATGTTCTTAGTGAAAGCAACTGTAGGAGCACAGGAGATTTATCTTCCTCACAATGCTTTTCATAGTGTCTGGGATTTAGTCTCAGATCCATAAATACTTGATTAATGAAAGAGTGAATGAATGAATGAATGAATGAATGAATGAATAGATGAAACCTAAGCTACATACATACACATACTCACTTCACTTGAGGGTGCTAATTCTTTTTTCTCCAGCTTCTATTTGAGAGCACAGTTATAGTCCTGTAGGTAATTTTTTTCAGTGTGTGACAATGCTGTTTCCCAGCAGGAATCTATCTGCTTAAGCCAAATTAGTCAAGAGTTGCACAGAAGGCAATGCCCTCCCTCCGGACTCACACAGGGCTAAAGAAGTATGGAAATCAAGCCACTAACATTCCCTTTACATGCAGATTTCCAAGCTGCTGATCAGTGCAAGCAGCTCACAGCAGATTGATCACACACACAAACATACATAAAAGGTTGCTGAAATCCAAATACAATAATTCCAGGTGATTGAATATCGTATGCCATACGTGGTTTGGTCTCTTTCTGTGTTGCTGTGTTTCATCCTAGCTTCATACTTTTTCTTAGACATTCCTATAAATCAATAGTAAGCAAGAACACTGCATGCAGAATCTGTAAAATCCAACAAAATGACAACATTTAGTTTCCTTTTCTTAAAAGAAAGTATATGTGTTTTGGTCAATGAAATCAGTTCTTACAAAAGATAAGCTGACAAAATGCATTGCTGATGCAATGGACAGAAGGTATTAGCAGAAAATTTGGAAGATCAAGTCCTTCTGGTAAGGTCATATATTCCTAAAGATATACGAGAAAACAAGATATTTTACAGTATTTTTAAAATTGTCTTTATTTTCATGTTTCTGTCTATGTATGCACCCGTAGGTACCAGTTCCTGGAAAGGCCAGAAGAGGATATCAGATCTTGTAGAGCCTGTAGAGCAGCAAGTGCTCTTAGCTACTGAATCATCTCTCTAGTTTCTCTCTCAAGTTTTTACAGAGAAAAATTTGGACAAAAATGAATGCATCTATGATTTTGAAGCTGTGGTTTGGCCTTTGTTGTTTGAAAACTGACTCTCCTAAGCTTCATGAAAGATGCATTCATTTACTTCTCTTGATCATAGTAAGAAGAATAAACAGACATAGATTTTGCTTTTGTTCAAGTTGTCCTCAATGAAGATCAAAGTTGAAATTATGAGAACATATATATATATATGTACATATGCATCTATATATATACATATATATAGTTTACAACTGTATCAGATATCTTTAGAGGTACAATTTCAGGGTTTTGATTTGAGGTTTTTGCTTGGTTAGTTTTCTACATAATAAGGATCAAATACAGGGCATCACATGTGTGGCATGGTTCTACAACTGACCTTCATCCTCAGATGCTGTCTGTCAGAGACAATGTCTTATATTTTAACCCAGGTTTGAAAAGAAGCAAATAGATATACCAGGCTGACATCTAATTGTCATTATTCCCATTGTAGTCTCCACGGTACTGCCTTACAAGCATGTCATTTGTAAATGAGTAGAAACTCTAAATATTACTAAGACTGTTTTCTCTAAAATATTAAAGTTGTCCCTTTGAGACATCAGAGCTTTCTGTTTGTTTCAGTTTTTTGAAACGAGTTCTTGTTTATAGCCTGAACTAGGCTGATCTAGTTTCACCTAGCTAAGCACTAAGATTACAGACTCCTCAAGTCATCAGACGTTAAATATATTTGATTATTTTCATTTTTCTGAGTTTCAGTATTATTTCTCACAGCATTTTGCATACATTTCCTGCTTTATGTTAGTCAATAAATTTCAGACCTATATTTTTACTTTTAAGCCAGTCCTAAAAGTATCTAGTATCACTTAGAATATTCATTTCACCAATTTCCAAAGGACGAATAAATGGACTAATTTATGAAACCAATAAATAAAAAATTGGTGAAAATGGTAGAAGTGAACAAAAGAAAGATAAAAGACAGACAGATAGACAGAAGAGAGAAAGAGAGAGAGGGAAAGAGAAAGAAAGAAGGAAAGAAAGAGAAAGAAAGAAGAAAAACAGAACACCAACTCTGAAGTTATAAAATGACAAGTAAATGAATCACTTGATAGAGCACTATACACACTTTTCAAACGTCAAGTGATAAGCTTATGACAGAGATGCTTCAGTGCATGGAATCATCCTACAATTAATCACCTAGTGTGTGGCCAAGAAAAAGATGTCATTTTTGCTCCTAGTAAGCATAGACTGAGTGTCTGACAATTTTGAAGAGATTTTTCACTTTGCTGATGAGACCTTATGGAGAAAGCACAGCCTATGAGACAGTACCCAGCACTAGAGAATTAGATGCCATGTGTATGTGCGTGTGTGTGTGTGTGTGTGTGTGTGTGTGTGTGTGTGTGTGAAACACACAGAGAGATAGAGATAGAGAGAAAGTAACAGAGACAGAGAGAGAGAGAGACAGATATAGAGAGAGGTACACTACGTGCTCAGAGGCTCAGCTTCTCAACTGCCCTGTCTTTAAGTAACTGTGTTATTTAACAGTTATTAAACTGTGTTTAATAACTGTGTTACTGTCTCCGCATAATTCATTTTCAAGGAGTCCTTCCAGAAGACAGAGGTAGAATACTTCACTATATGTAACAATTGATTTCAAACCCTGCAACACAAAAACTCATTTCTCTTGAGGCTAGTATAAGTACTATCTTGTATTAAAAGATATAAATGAAAATTCCACACAATTCATGAAACTACATCACTCATTCAAAACACTTCCAGAAGCAAAGGACTCTATTATTAGTCAACAAGGTAGGCACTATATCCATATGTTCTAAATAAACAAAATGAAAGAACTCAGTTATGAATTTTATTAAAATGAAGTATATAGAAGATCCAATCCTATTATTTGTTTCCATGGTCAATAATAAAATATTTACAATCCAGTACACAACATAAAGACAGCTTAGAAAAATATCTTAAATAGTTACACTTGAAATTTGAAGAAAGATTTGTACACATAGCAGAAGTTTGGAGGATCTTGGTATAGTATGGAACATATAGAGACCATATTATTTTGTTTTTCACATCACATGACCAACGAGTCTCAGTGATACCCAGAGGAGACTGTTTTCTGTCTTTGACTGAGCTTCCAGCTCTGGGACCCAGGACTTGGAAGGAACCAGAGTCCCTGCTTATTGATATTTCTAGAAGTGAAGGAGAAGTTAACCTAGGTAAAAAATAAGACTGATTCTGTGATGTTTAGTTGTTTGTTTTTCTGTTAACAGATGATTTCAGGATCATCTCAAACTGAAATGGACTTCAATAGGTTATTGGAAACAACAATCTATGATGGAATGAATATCCCAGCATTCAATGTCTTGTCAATGGAGCAAACAAGGATGAGCTTGTCATACATGTATTAGGGGAAGCCTTCCTCTACCCAGTTGGTTTCTCTGACCTGACTCCAAATTAGAAAGGTTCTAGCTTCATGTAACAGGGGTAAAACCTTTCACAGCTAGAGAATAAATTATACTTATGTCATATTTAACCACATCATAAGGCTTTATCAAAGGATATCAGATTACACTGCGATAAATACTGCTAAAAGGTGTTGGTTAAAAAAGGCAGATCACAAATGAATTCCTTCTTTGCTTTTAAAATGGGAACCTCTTCTCTAGTACTTTTGAATATTACACAGGTAAGTGTTTTCTATTGGGATGCCTGTATTAGGTTATCTAGCAGTCCCAATTTTATTTTCACCCTCTACACTGCCTGCTATTTGAGTCCATACCCCAGATCTTCAGCTTTCTTTAAACCTTAGTTTTTTATCATCAGATAAGTGCTAGACTCAGAAAAAAGGCAACAGCACTCATATTGATATTTCCTGGACACATATTTAGGGGTGACTGTAAGCCTTGGGATCAGCAGGTAGATATAAGTCACTCTGGGATTCATATATCAGGACAGCACTTTTCACATATTAGGGGCATCATAGATTTTTCATCTAATGATCAATTATGGGATCAAATAAAGAAAGCAGTGTGAATATGGACTCCTAGGGGTTCACTTAGTGTTTCTTTCTGTTGCTGACATAAACTCTCTTGATAAAAGAAACTTAAGAGGGGAAAAGCTTATTATGTCTCACAAGGAACAGTTCATTACTGTGGAAAACAATGTCAGCAAGAACTGAAGCAGCTGGTACATCGCATCCATGGTCAGGAGAGAAAGAAGATAAATGCACTCTGCTGCCCAATTCCCTTTCTCCAGTTATATTCTCTGGGACTCCGAGTAGATAGTTGTGCTGCCCAGTGTGGGTATCTCAATTAATGTAATCAAGATACGCACACCCCCCACCCCCGAATGACCAGAGGCCCATCTCCTAGATGATTCTAGATTCCGTCAAGTTCACAATTAACTCTAAGCATCACTTGGTTGTTTTGGCCCTTCTTTTTTTTGTCACATGTTTCTACCTGTGGTATCGTAGGACCTGTGATAACCTTAGCATGTGCTTTGTGTGGGACATAAGTTTGTTCAACACAGGAATGTCAGTCCCTACAAGCCCTCACTCCATCGTATAGACTCTAAAGGGCTGCAGGTCTCAGGTAAGAGTTAATTTGTCATCATCGGGATTCAAATATTACAAACCTCCTGAGTATTAAAGATAGAGAAGACAAAAGTGCAAGTCTGTCACAGACGGCAGAATCTAATTAGAACATGGTGAGTTTCGCTGCCTCCACGCTATTAATGTTTATAGTAACTTTTCATTGCTGACTACTGATATGACTGTTATACTTTAACTAGTAAAATGCAACCTGCATTTAAATAAATATACCTATACCTATACCATAAATCAACCAATCTGTATGTATGTATGTATGTATGTATGTATGTATGTATGTATATATGTATATATGTATGTATATACACACAAACATATTTAATGAGCAGGTTAAAATTTTTAGTGAACTGTAAGAGTTGATACTAAATGCTACACAAAGAGTTTGAGGAAGCACGTCTTAGAGAATGAGTGCCCAATGACTGGTTACTTCAGAGTAAAGAAAAGCACACACAAAGTCTCTGTGAGAACCTAGAAGCTTGGGAGAAGGGGGGCTGCAGGCTGTTGTGCTAGAGGGTCTCTAAGGATACAAGGGCGCAGAGAAGAATAACGAAGCCTAGCGCAGCTTTACTTGGAAAGCAAGTGTGACAGTTACTTGGCCAGCAAAACTGTGGGGAGCCAGGGGAGATTTCCAGGAAATCCGTGACATCCTCGTCAAAGTGACAAGCAAGAAAGGAGATTTGAACAGTGGCATTTAGGTTGTGGTAAAGAGAAGCTATACAGGGCAGAAATCTGGTGAGACTTGCAGTGCTCTAGCAATTTGAAGAACGAACAAGGAATTTTCCAGAACAGTTGAGGGTGCAGCTAAATCTGTGTGTCAAGGAGAAAATAGAAGCAGGTTTTGTGGGGATTTAAAGGACAGAAAATGGCAAGTTGCTAAAGCAAAACAAGAAGAAAGTGATCTGTGCTATAGCAAAATAACTGCACTTTGACAAAAAGGACACTGGAAAAATTGCAGATCATATGCTCTATGCCAACAGCCAGAAAGGAATTGTTGCTCAAAACTCACTGTGGTTCACTACTACCCTGCCCTTCAGACAGTTCTCACCACAAGTGTTATTTACAAGACATCGCATTTTATCATCTGAAAATGAAGCCTATCCCAGAAGCATACTCCTGTAAACTCATATTTCCTACAGAGTTCTCATGCGCCACGCTTCAGATCCTATAAGGGAAAGGATGAATTAAAAGTGTCACCATGGAGAACTGGCATGGTGCAGATGAAAAGCCAAAATTACCCTGGGCTGTCTTCTTTTTTTTTTTTAATAGTTAATTTTTAATTTATTTTTTTACCCTCCATATTCCATTCCCCACCCCCCATCCACCCTCTGACTACCCCACATCCCACACATCCTCCCCACTCCACCCCATCTCCACATGGATGCCTTATCCCTCACCCTACCTGACCTCTAAACTCCCTGGGTCCTCCAGTCTCTTGAGGGCTAGGTGCATTATCTCTTAATGAACACAAACCCGAAGTCCTCTACTGTATGTGCATTGGGGGCCTCATATCATCTGATGTATGCTGTCTGTTCGTGGTCCAGTGTTTGAGAGATCTCAGGGGTCCAGACTAATTGAAACTGCTGGTCCTCCTACAGGATTGTCCTTCTCCTCAGCTTCCTTCAGCCTTCCCTAATTCAACAACAGGGGTCAGCTGCTTCTGTCCATTGGTTGGGTGCAAATATCTGCATCTGACTCTTTCAGCTGCTTGTTGATTCTTTCAAGGGCAGTCATGCTAGGTCCCTTTTTGTGAATGCTTCATAGCCTCAGTAATAGTGTCAGGCCTTGGGGCCTCCCCTTGAGCTGGATCCCACTTTGGGCCTGTAGGTGGACCTTATTTTCCTCAGGCTCCTCTCCATTTCCATCTCTGTAATTCTTTCAGACAGGAACAATTATGTATCAGAGATGTGACTGTGGGATGGCAACCCCATCCCTCACTTGATGCCCTATCTTCCTGGCATGTGGAGTTCACTGTAAATGGTCCTTCTGCTAGATGATCTCGTGTTTTTCACAAGTCCAAGAGGTTTCCAAAAGAACTGAATAAGAGAGGGGATGAATCTAAACAAATCTGGGAGAAAGAATCAGAGCATCTTGCCCAAATCAAGAGTATTAGCCTACAGTATTCATACCAATGTGGCGCCCCTTTCTCTCATCTCACTGCTGCTCTCTGTAGATAAAAGCCATAAGCATCTCATGCAACACAATAGAGCATACGCCAAAAAATAAAAAAGAATCTTAAAAACACAAGTAGGGGAATTACAAGGAATATTACACTCCTCTAGAGGACAGTGTCTCCCTGGAAGATTTTAAATTTTATGCAATTGACCATGTGGTGAATAATAAGTATAAATATATCAAAGGAGATAATGTTTGTCAGTTTACTGTCAATATGACAAAAATGGCTAAGATAATAAACTTATAAGAAATGAGGTTTATTTAGCTTACAATTTCAGAGGTCCTACCCCATGCCCTATCACAATGAGTCTCTAAAGAGTGGGGACTAAGTGGCAATGTAAAATTGCTTTCTTGATGGCCAGCAGGCAAAGAATAAAGGAAGAGGGGAGGCCAAGTGCTCCTTTTTCTTTGAATTCCACCTACTGAAAGACCCAAGGGCCTCAAACTAACACCTATTTTCTAAAGATTCTACCACCTTATGGTATATCTATCTACCTAGAGTACATAGTAGTTGGTTCTATAAATCTGTTCATGAACATTTCTATTTTACCATTTCTCCCTATCTTGTCTACTAGAATCTGACACTGAGAAGATAGATAAACACTTCCACTGAATCTTGACTTTTTTTTTCAAACCTAGTCTTTAGAAAAATAGGTAATATTGTAAGTTGTATTTTTAGGACCCTATGCTGTCATAAAAAGAATATTGACACAGAAAAAGCCACGAGAAAAGCAACCAGGACCTTGTGGGCTCTAGGTGGCCTTTCTTGCCACAACATCATACAGAATGAAGCTATGTTGGATTACCATCCCATCCAGTCAACCCTTGACGAGCACCATAGGGGCTCACGTGTTATACAAAGCCACTCAACTGAGTTCTGCCTAAAGCCCTGACAAAAAGTGTCATGATGTTTCATGGTTTCATTGTTTCATCTTACTGGATAGTTCAACATGTATCAATAAATAGGTGGGAAATGTTCTTTCACATTGTACATAACTGGATAAATGGCCATATTTGAGAATTATCTTTTAATATCTCCACTTGTGACTTTTATCACAGCAATTCTTGGTTGTCAACTTGACTATTTTTGGCACTACCAAAAGCCTAAGTATCTGGGTATACCTGAGAGGATTTTTTGTAACAAATTAAATAATTTTACATTGGAAAACCCAGTTTAATCCATAGTTTTTGAATGGGAAGATTTATTGTTAATCTGGACCACATTTTCTGGAAGCAAAGGACATGTAAGTAGAAATCTTGCTCTCTTTGCCTGCTTGCTCTTGCTATCACTGGCCAGGCTATTATTTTCCTGGCATTAGAGTATACTTCTTCAGTATTCTGGGGTTGACTGAACACTAGCTAAGACATCCAGCCTTGTGGACTGAACAATTACAGGTTTCTTGGATTTTGCATTGATAGACAGCTGTTATGCCATTATTGAACTAGCTGGACCACAGCAGGAAAGGCATATGAATAAATCATATATATATATGTATATATATATATATGTGTATATACATATATAATTATGTGTGTATGTATGTGTGTGTGAATATAAATACAAAACTTATTCTATAAATTTTTTTCTTGACAACCCTGTCTAATACAATATAATAACCTCCTTCCAAGTTTTCCTCTCAGTGACCAACTTCTGGCTCATTTCCCAAGCAGTTTCTATCTGATTCCTAAGAATCATATATAAAATATATGTATCTGTCAGCCAGATCCATGGTATTTTGCAAAGTTCCTCCATTTTTGCTCAACCATTTCAAGTTGACTAACTACAGTCATTTGCATTTCCAGAAGTAAGGTAGCTTGTTTGCTTAGATTTTTCTCTCCCCTGTACTCTCAACCCTTAATAATGACCAGAAAAAGCCTTTATTGACTACCTTAACCAACCACTCACTGCTAACTCTATCAATGGTAAACTGAAGACCAAAAAAGGAAATGTTTCAATATGGTTAACACCCCTATACCTGTGAAAACTACCAGAAAGGACACACAATCCCCGATCTAACATGAGGGCCTGGTCTCTTCTCAGATCTGCAGTCATTCTGCTGTCTGCCTACCTATCTGTATTACTATATTTTTTATTACACTGCTCTTTAGAAAAGACAACCAGTCTAAGTGTTCCCCTTGTACTCCAAACCCTAAACCTCTTACTATCCCCTGAATTTAAATTATCTCAAGTCCTATGGTGAATTATTTATGTGCAGTTCATCAAAGCAAAAGATGGGAACAGAGTAAGTCTGACTTCGGAAGTCAATCATGTGGGGATAGTGTTTATACAGCATGTTCTTCCTGTGCAAAATCAATTGTGAAGTATACGCCACAGTTCACATGCAATGGACAATGGAATGCCCTGCCTGCAAACAATAGCACCTGTTTGGGTACTTATGAATGCACTGACTCTAAAATGAACTCTTTGGAAAGGGCTTCTTATTCTGTTAGGGATTTAGTCTTATTTAAACTGCAAGAGTACTCGGAAGGAGTTGTTCTACCTGACTTTCAGAAAAATGAGCTGCATTCCAATAGGTAATGTACCACAATGGATTTCTTTTATTTTGAACTGTTTTGTTACTTCGGGACCATTATCCTCATGAGTTTTTGGTTATGCCATTCTTCACTTTAAAGCTCTTTCTTGATGGGAAGACACTGAGTGTAACTTCTTCCTCTGTGAACAAGCCTGTAAGATTGAGCTGTCAGTGACTAAATATGGCACATATTGTCATCTACTAAAACCAGGCAGATGATTGTGTTTGTTTAAATTGTTCTAAAAATAAAAGCAAATACTGACTGAGGATGGTTTTCATAATAAAATTTTGTGCCATACAGTAATGTTTTTTTTTATTCTCAGAAAATTAGATTCTTCCATTCAAGTTTTAGGATGGTTGAGTAATGCATAGGTAGCTGCTGATGACCCTGGCGGACATCCATACCCTCATTGTTTTATTTTATATTTTTATTTGCTACAGTAAAATAACTGTTTTTATAGTGAGCATTCTTTGGAAAGCATGTGAGAAGTAATTATATCAATATGACTTTGTATTTTTAGACATTTATAGAGATTTAAATATATTTTGATTGTGATTTAATACCATGCGTTAGTTATAGTAGCTAACACATTTAAGGAATTAGCCTATATGATTCAAGACCTTCAAATTTATTTTTAAATATTTTTGGACTGGAAGCAGGTACAAAATTATTTCAGTTTTTCAACTGTAAGCTTAGTTATGAGTTGTAAATACTGCACAACATATCCTCTCAGGCATAAACATATCTGCAACCACCCAGGAGTCCAATTCATTGTTGGTATCAGTGCCAAGCAATGAAAAAGACAGTAGAATTCAACCTTCAAAGATAATAAACCACAATACAGATGCAGATGGGTAAAAAGCCCAGAAATTAATGATCCATTCCTTTTATAAACCACAAAAACAAAGGTGCATCCCTACTTGTTTCTCAAGGAGGACAGAGCCTGGCTTTCTCCAGAGACAGGCAAAAGATCAAAACACAGTACTTCGATGAGCTTAGGAACAATAGGCCACAGCTTTCTGTCCTTTCGCAACAGCTCTTTCAGAAGGGGCAAAAGATGTAGAATGTATCCTTAATTGAGGTAGTAAATACTAGACTGTAGCAGATTATTTTACTGTTAAATACAGTAAATGGGTTTTTAATGGCTGCTGTCCAAAATTACACCGGAGAAAAATGGTTTATTAGTAATAATAATAGCTGACACCTTTATCTTCAAAACACTTTACAAATATTAGCTCATTAATCCTCCAACTGCCACTGAAGGGGACGGTCAATGTTGTTTCTCTCCTCAGTTTATAACTGGTAAAACAGGAAAATAGAAGCTAGTTTTCAAAAGGTTTTGTGTACAGATGTCAATTTCCAATTTAAACAAGTCATATCAACTTTAAAATGTGAATGGAAGGCATTTTCTGATGTAAGCCTCACCCATCACACATTTTTTCTTTATTAAAGGGACAGGGTTTACGGTCAAATCCAATTTATTTGACCTTGCTCTACTAAAGCACATACTAGGTTGCACCTGAACTCCTTAGTCTTTTAATATTACTTCAATCAAATAAACTGTGGACAAAATCTATTTAGCCTCAATCACAGACAGAAACGTACATTCATAAGGCACTTAGGTTGTTGAGACTCTTTGAGATCTATCTCCTCTGAGAACTTCCAGAGGTTATAAAGGAAAATGGGATTAAGGTCAATTTTTAAAAGTTATTTTGTTTTCTGTGTTTATCCATTCATTTTGATCTCCACAGAAAATAGTATATCACTGAAAAATAACAAACAACTCCAAGTAGTCAATTAATTATTCATGCAGGTATAGGCTGTAGGCTGCACATGCTAGAGTTATTATTTATGTTTCCTTGCTTATTGCCATGTCAATGCTCTGAAATTCATCATTATACAATGTATGAAGCATTTTTATTACCATCACATTTGAAGCTAGTATATGAGATCTTGATAGTAGGTGCATTGTATAGAGTCAGTTACAAAAGCCTTTATATTCACAGCCCAATGATAAACATGCCTTTAAAAAAACTAAGTGCTGTATTCTAAAGGAGCAGGCAGGGGTTAAAAAGTGCTTAATGGAGTACACAATGGAAAGAGATAGGATCTCCCGTCTACAGAAAACAGGGAACAACCATCTTCTTAATGTTAACCTCTCTACAAAAAGGAGCCTATCAGAATCAATTAGCATTTAAGAATGCTATTTATACACAGAGACTAAAATAATAACAACTTTTCATTCACTTCTAAATACTCCAATTAAAAGACAAGTTCCCACCTTTCCAAAGTACAGAGAAAAGAATAACACTACTTCTCAAATAACCCTTATATTGATTGGCAGGTACCAATAAAGACAGTGTTGTATTTAAGGTCTCAGTCATTTTAAGCAATAGTAAGATGAGATAGATCATCTGCTATCTTGAACTATTTTTTTTCTTAATCCAGAATAGCAGAAATGTCAAATACATAACACCATTGGTTATATATAATACCCAGATGTGAGAGAAATCCATGCATATTTATACTATGAATCATCTACAACCTTTCTTCCAGAATGTGGAAATGGTAAGCAAAAATCTCTGGAGAAAGCAATTGCCGGCTTCTACATACAGTGCTACCCAAGATCTGGCACAGGAACAAATGTTCATAAGGTACACTTTTAGAGGGAACACAAATGCTCCCATGGTGTTAATTGTCAACTTGAAAAAAATCTAGAACTACATGGGAGCCAATCCTTGTCAGCATGTTTATGTGTGTGTGTGTGTGTGTGTGTGTGTGTGTGTGTGTGTGTGTGTGTATGACTGTTGCAGTGAATTTTAACCAGATTAATGGAGGTAGAAAGACCCATCCACTCTGGGTTGCACCCTTCTATGCACTGGGACCTGGACTGCATAAAGAAAGAGGAAAGCTAGTTTGTCACAGAATTTAATCACAGCAGAGTGTAACTAAGATAGTTGCACATACCCCCACTCCTTCAAATTTTCCTCTCTATAGGCATTCTTCAATATGACTCTATTGCATGAAGGATTTTAAAACCTTTTTTTTAAAATGGTACTATAAATAGGATATGTATCTGTTGCTTAATACTTTAGAAAGATTTCTTTTTATCTACTTTTCTCATGTTTACCTTGAATTAATAGATACATAACAAGTAAGTTTGAATAGACACCAAGGGATATTGGTAGTCTATAGTGAAAAATCAGAATTGACATTTTAGGGGAACATTGATAGACAATGTACATTTTGAGAATGAAAAGCCAGAAAAAAAGATGCTAAAGTGGTATAGTGGGCTAGGTACAGCACAGAGTAGGAGTCAAGAGCTTGGGAAGAGGAATTAGCTATTTCACTTTGAGTGCTGTCATTGCCCCTTGCTAACAATATTGGGTCATTTTAAATAAGGCCCTTCTATGTACTACATGGCTTTAAAGGTGGTATTATGACATTAGTACTTTCATCACACTACTAAAATGTAGATTGCAAAACACCAAGTAAACATTTGAAGATGTTAGATGGAATTATTTAGGTAGCTTCTGCTTCAGCTTTACTCCTACAACTAGCACGAAGTGATTATTCTGTATGTGCTTGATTTGTAGATGGAGGATCCATATAAAGCTCAGGCTGGTCTTAAACTCATAATCCCCCTACCTCAGCCTTGCTCAGACTGCCGGTAAGTATGACTACACTTAGCTAAATAAGTCAAACTTCTTAAAGTGGCTGATTGCTTTCACTGTCTCATTAAGAGAGCCCTAGACCCACAAGTCCCCTACAAGACCATAAAATAAGTATCACAAAATTGTGGAAGCTTCATAAAAATCCACTCCCTATCTTTGCCAGGACTGATTTCAAACTTGGGAATGCAAATGGTGACATTTGTAGTATTTTACTAGATTCATTAGAGCACTCAGTGTCTCTGGATTGGAAGCGGAGAAAAAGTCACCATTGTTTTTAGGCTTTCTTCTATGTATCAAATAAAGAACTATGAAGGCAAAGAGGAAGCATTTAATTGGGTTACTAATGAGGTTATCTGAGCTTTCTCTCCTTTTTACCCCACTGCCTGGCTGGCTATTTGACTGTGAGTTAATGTTTTGACATATGAAACAGGCTCCTACCCTCCTCACTTCTGTTGATTATGTTCGAAAAGTCAAGAAGGATATAAGAACATCCTCTAAAGCAAAAATTCCATGCTTGCATAACACAACATATTACATTTTAAGTGGCCATTTTATAAATAATTTTCTGAATTAATGGAAAAGCAGTTTGAGTGGTAGAGTCCCCTGAAAAGGTCAGTATTTATTTTCTTTCAAGCTTATTTGCAGATGAGATGATTTATTTCTTTTGAATCCATTAAAATGTAAGGGAACTCATAATGAATTGATATTGTCCATTTTAGATTCTTTAGCACAATTCTTCAGTACAATAATATATTCTGTTCACAATAAACTATGACTGTATCATCAAAAATCATTGCATTCTTCTTACCTATTTATATTCTACAATCATTGAGAACGTCTCCTTCCTTAGCTTCAGAAACACAAATCACCTAGCAATATATCCTTGACTTGCTTCTTCATTCTTTCCTTGTGTATTCAACTTTGTCAAAAACAGGAACTCCCTGAAAAGGTCCAGATGTCCAGGTGACACTGGTGTTCCATTGCTGCTGTCACTTGATCCTCTACCACTTCACATGCACAGCAACGACTGTCCCCAGTGTCACAGCAAAGCTTTCCTTGGGGAAGAAATTCTGCTCCATGAGTAAACCTGATTCCATAGAAGCTGACTTTGGCATCCTCTGCACATTTGTATTAACTCTAGCCTTGGAAAACAGAGAGAATCCTGGGGGTTGGACAGTTTGTTTTAAAGGTTGGGGGCCATAGTTGAAGCACATGCGTGGTTATGATCATGCCCATCTGGGGTGATAAAAATAAAGGTAGAAAGAATAGCAAAAGATGGCCTGGAATGCAAATTTAGCAAGGTTTGTTTGTGGCAATTCAAGTTGTATCTTTCATTACTCACTTTCCATAAGTTGGAAGTATCCAATGGATACTGAATTTCGTTGCACATCTTTCAAACCCTTCTATTGTGGACACTCATCTGTCCTATTCTATTCTATTCTATTCTATTCTATTCTATTCTATTCTATTCTATTCTGAGATA
>JADRCD010238039.1:0-12987 GCA_019843815.1 Montemys delectorum
CTATGTTGTGCACACACAGCTCCCCTCAGAAAAGGCCTTCCATTTGGCACACCCAGGCACACCCTGCATCGGAACTCTACTTTCAGAACTATCTCCAAGCTAAGCCCCATGCCCAGAGAGTACAGATAGGGCCCAACAGGGTAAATGGAATCAGAGCGTGGCTGCTGAGACATTTAGAGAGAGATTGGTATAGCTCACTGGTCCAGTGCTTGCCTAGAATATGCCAGGCTCTAGGCTCAACTCCTAGTACTAAAATAAAAGACACCTTGGAAGAGAAAACTGAATCTAGGTATAGTGACTTGCACATACATTCCCCAGCCCTCTGATGAAGACAGGAGGATTACAGTAAGTTCACTGCCAGCCAAGGGTCTCTGTTATCTTCTGGAGTAACAACAACGAAAACCAAGAATTACACAGTCACTCGCAGCAGATCTATAAGAGGAGTATATGTTGGCTCTGCAGACTGGTGTCACTGACTGACCAGAGCAGGTGGGATTCTTCAAGGGGCTTTCTCTAAAAGAAAGTATACGCTTCATGTCTGGTGCACCAGGTGTGTTTATGTATGTAATCTTGTTTAATGCTAGCTGCTCACAAAGCTGCCATGTTAAGTTTATCCGTTCTCAGAGCTACGAGGCTCAGAGAGGTCAAGTGCCTCCCTTGCGATCACATAGAATGTAACAAGCCCCATCTGTATGCTTGACTGATGCTCCCATGACTTCAGACTGCCAATGTGGTGAAGTCTGTGCGAAGTTTCAAGAAAGGTGGATGTCCCAAGTTCAGTTGAAGGAACAGAGAAGTGGCTCTGGGGAGGTTATGCAATGTCAGTTGGCTTAACTAGAGTCTGGTTTGCCTGCCTCACAAGCCACAGTGGAAGCTGGGAACATAGCCCAGGTGGTACATTCTTTACCTAATATGCAAGGAAGCATAGACTGGGCATGATGATACTCCCAAACTGGGGAAATGGAGGCAGGAGGGTCATCATTCTTTCCTATGTAGTGACTTTTGAGACCAGCGTGGGCTACAAAAGACTCTGCTTCCAAAAAGGAAAAAGAAAAGGGAGCTAGGCTTCATACTATATGTTTGAACTCCCACCATTTTGGAAACTGAGGTAGGAAGGTTGCAAGTTCAAGGCCAACCTAAACTATATAATGAATATGAGACCACTTTGGGCCACATAGTGAGAACCTGCCCCCTCCCCAAGAGGAGTATGTGTTGACTCTGCTGACTGGTATCACTGACTGACCAGAGGCAGAGCTGGAGAGATGACAACCATTTAAGAACACTGGCTGCTCTTGCAGAGGACTTGGGTTGGATTCCCACCACCATGGCTCACAACCATCTGCAACTCTTGCTCCAGGGGATCTGATGCCCTTTGCTGGCCTCCCCTGGTGGGCCTCACATGTGGTATACAACATACATACCAATAAAATACATAAACACATAAAATTAAAGATTGAGAGGGGGGCAAAAGCTAGAGTGGAGGAATAGCCACTCAGATTTGCTTAACTTTTTAAGCCTTAAAATGGATCTCAATTCCTTCTGCCACTCTTAGACATCCTCCTTGGTGCCTTCCAGTCCATTTAAACCTAACATGCACCTGTCACAGACGACTGTGTTCACTGTCCCTGGATAAGGACCCTGGGATGCTAACCCAGCAGGAAGGGAAGGCGGACGCAACAGCCTTCCTAGACCCATTCAGGATATATGTTGGCAGTGTTTAGAGTGAGTACCGCAGTGTCTAAGTAGGTACTGCAAATACCACCATCTCCTGGGGACGAAGGAGCGACCATGTGGCTCTCAAAGCTGTCTCCAGAGACAGATCTACCCCAGAATGAGCTGCCTTAGTCCATCATAACAAAACTAACAGACTGGGTAACTATTTGTCCAGCTCAGGGCTGAAAGTCCAAGATCAGGCAGCACCTGGCCAGGGTCTCCTGTTCCTTCATATCGTGATGGGAAAGCAGGATGGCATATGTTAAAGAGCAAAGCAGGAGGGGCAGCCTTGCTTTCTAACAACCCACTCTAACCCTGATCCCCGCCCCAGAGAGCCCACTAATCCCTCTTAGCGAACTAATCACCTCTTAAAGGCCCAGCACCTCTCAGTGCTGTTGTTCCTCAGGTGACCAAGTTTGAACATGTTCGAGAGGAGGCAAGGTGTGTTCAAACTATAAAGGGCCTTGGTCCCCAACAAATGTGCATATTCAGGACTCTGAATTCCTTCCCTGTATTATTTTCCCTAACCAGGAAGAGGCAGAGAATGTCAGTCTCTGGAAACCAGGTGGTTTCCCACTAGGGTCACTGCTGCAGGGAGCCAGTAGATCTCTATTAACATCTCAGGGCCTCATTCTGTACTCTGAGTTTTCAGGGCAGAAGGTGAAAGTCTTAAAGTCCTCTGAGGGGTTACCCATCCTGTCCCGAGCAGGCCTTCCTTACACGGAGGAGACTTGCTTGACTCTGTAAGGGGATCTCCAAGTGTAATCTGCACGACAGAGAGGCTACGACATTCCCACTGCCATGTGAGATGTAAGGCAGAGCAGAGCATCATGGAACTTGACAGCTCAGGAAACTGAAGCCAATACCTCACATGGGCCAGGGCCACCCAGAGAGGGGTTGGAGGAGCTCCCAAAGGGGCCAATGTTGCCTTCCAAACTCCTGTCAGCATGCATATCATCAGCAACTAACCCTGATGTAGAAGAGAATCCTAGACAGAGAACAGAGTGATGAGGACACTCCTCCAGACCACTCACTCTATACCCAGCCCGAGGCTGAATGAGCAGCAGTCCTTAGTCCTTGCCTCCCTCACCCCCTGACTCACCCCCAGATCTGCTTCCGGGTAACAGAGGCTGACAGTCACATCACAGGTCCCCAGAGGACAATTATCTTAGAATTGTCCTGTCCAGTGAGTAGTCCGAACTTAGCTGAGCAAACAAAGAGGAACCCTCTTCTCTGTGCTTACTTAAAGTCCCCTACAAGATTAGGTGAAAGAGCAGGGCCTATTACAATGCCTCCCACAGTGGGGATGCCAGGTCCTAGAGAGACCAGCGAAGAGTACTAAGGCAGCCCTGTGGGACTGAGGCAATTGGGCGGGGCTGTAAAAGGCAATCAGAGAAAGTGGCACCTGCTCGTTGCCAAGCCCGGACATAGGAAAATGCCAAGGGAACAAAAATCCAACAGAGTAAATAAAACAGTGGCAACATCTGAGAGTGCACAGCTGTGCTGCCTCATTCCATGATACTCTGGTCAGCTCTTTTAGTATCTTTATTTTATTTTGTTTAAAAAAAAAAATCACTTTTGAAGTAGAAAATTCCTCCTAAGGAAAAACTTGGCTTCCCTGTCTCCTGCCTTTGAAGATTTGCTGTCACTACCCTCACTGGCGAGGCTCTGAGGACCCTCTCAGTCTGAAGGCCTGTGGTGATGTCAGCATACCCCAGCTGCTTTCAATTAAGCCCCTTGAGCTGAAGAGCAAATGGCTTTAGCGAGTTGATTTTCCAAAGGGTCAATCTTATTTTGAACCAACGTGTCAAAACAAAATCAACTCAACCACAACACATACTAAGCAAATAAATACATCTCAGATTCCCTTTAAAAACTGCAAGTGTGTAGCAAGAGGCAGCGTGTGGCTCAGCCCTCCGCTTGCGCTCTAGGAGACAAGGATAGGGTTCTGTTTCAACTCTTCCAAAGTAGGGGGCCAAGAATTGGCAACAAAACAGAGCCTGGCTTTGGGGCCATGTGATGATGCTGGCCCAGCGTTAGAGGCTGTCTAAAGTAAAAGCTGTGCCCCACCTATACCTGCCTTTACCTGACCACTGGTTGTGCAAACTAGGAAGGACATGTGGCCTACAGAAATGGGTGGCAGAGGCTAGGAAGGGCAATGGTGAACCTTCAGAAAGTGGGGACATGTGCCCCAACATTGTTACAACCTTGCTGCTGTCTGCTGCTAGGAGGAATGCTTAGAGCATAGCTCCCTGAGTCATGTGATTAGCCAGTAAGCTAAAGAAGTGAGTACTGCTTTGTGACTAAGGTCTACATTTGAAAGTAGAATATGAGGAGGCCCAAAAGACCAGGAAGGGTCTTTTCAAAAACAACAGGCTTTAAATGGTGAGCTGTCAAGAGATTTTACATGATGCAGACTTAACAGTTTTCTTCTGGAAACATCACATTAGCTCTGCTGCTTCTTCAATCCATACAGAGAACCACCTTGCTGTTCTTGGATTTCCCCATACCCACCTCCATAAACACACCTTGTTGGCCATGTGTCCTGGGACAGTTGCTCAAGGTGCTCCATTGGCATTCTGCATCCTCCAAGACCCTCCAACACAGAAAATCCTCCCTCACCAGCCCCAGGCAGCAGCCCAGAGGTGGCCGTCCACTGAGAAGCCAAGGGACCACATCAGTTTACCAGCAAACACCTATACCCACAGGCATCCTGCCCTTTTACTGGGGCCACCTCTATGATGAGCCAGAGAAGGCCTACTGACAGACATCACTGCCCCAGTCAGCTGCTCCTGGTACCCACCATCAGCATGTCTTCTGCTGCCATTGCTGAGGCTGGGAGCTCCAGTGGCAAAAGTCTCGTATGTGCAGATCATGTGATTCTGCTTATTGTAAAATTTGCATAGGTCAGAGGGTGGTGGTCATGAAAGATGTGGCCTTTACTCCTCTGTAGTGATGGCAGACTGGCAGGCCTGAAATGACCCATTGGTGTGGCTCAGACAGAAGGAGGGAGGAAAGGAGGGAGACTCGCAGAGAAGGGGTGGTTAGAGTTGAAGATGCTTGTGAAACCCATATAAGGATGGTTGAGGCAGAAGGATTAGCCAGAGTTGTCTGCCTTCCTCAGATACAGAGTGAATTACAGGCCAGCCTGGACTACAAAGTCGAGGCCATCTCAGAACAAACAAACAAACAAAACCAAAAGAAGGGATGTGGCTGAGAGGTCCTAATCATGAGCCTAACTGGCAGCCTGGCTTGGCCCTCCAGCTCCACCCTCCGGCTCGGTCCTCCCAGACAGCTCTCGAGTCTTGCTTTGCTCTCAGCACACCTTTGCAGGTCATCTGGACCCTGCGGCTGGACCATAAGTCCCTCTGCCTTCCAGAAGCCAGCAAGCCTCCCAAGACATGCTAGGGATTCTTCAGATACATGTATTTATAATGTCTATAACTTACATACATATAAAGCAGATTACATTTCTACCTGTTAGCACTCATGAAATGACACACTAGTGTCTGACAAAGTACAAATAACAATACTATTTTATTGCTTTAAAAGAAAAACAAACAAACAAACAAACAAGAGTCTGGCAGTGGTGACACAAGCCCTTAATCCCAGCATTCTGGAGGCAGAGGCAAGCAGATCTCTGAGTTTGAGGGCAGCCTGATCTCTAGAGTTGAGTTCCAGGACAGCCATAGCTATACTGAGAAACCCTGTCTCAAAAAAAAATTTTTTTTAAATAAATAAATTCAGAACTGAAGAGGTGGCTCAGTGGGAGACAGGCCTTGCTGTATAAGCATGCAGGCCTGAGTTTGGATCACTGAGCCCACAAAGAAGAGCTAAGCGTGGTCTTACACTGGCCTGTAACTCCTGTGCTGTGGGGATCAGAGACAGGAAGATTGCTGCCAGCCTCGCTCCAGATTCGGTATGACACTTTGCTAAAGGAAGGAAGGGGAACGATAGAGAACGCCTGCTTCTTCTCTGGCCTCTGTGAACAGCATGTACACCCTCCAACATGCACATGTACACATATATGGCATTCATACGTACATACACACAAAGATATGTCATCAGCCATCTTAGAACAATGCCCCAGCCAGTGCAAACCTGAAACACAGCTTCATACCCCTTGCAAAGCAGCCAGGCACTGAAGGATGCTATGGCACCAACTCCGGCCTACTGCCTCTTAACAGTGAATGAGAGACAGGCCCATCAACAAGCCACCCATGTTGCAATTTTTTTTTTTCTTTTAAGGTAGTGTCTCCTGTATTCCAGGGTATTCTGAAACTCGCTATATAGTTGCTCTCTAGCTGATCATCTTGCCCCTGCTCCCTAGTTCTGGAATTACAGGCGCTTGCCATCCTGTGTGCCCAGTTTATGCAGTGCTGTGGATGGAACCCAGGGAAATGACTCCAGCAACTGAGCCACATCTCTAGCCCACACTGGAATTTTTGACTGTCACAGAGGATGTCCCCACCTGAGACTGCCCAAAAGAGATGTAGGTGCTCCTACACATGCCCACAGTTGACACATGAGGAATGAGTCTTGGAGACTATATTCGGTGCCTCTGAATACTTGAGTGACTTGTGTAGACTAACCCAGCAGATGTGCTAGCCTCAGGATGAAAGCTAGAATCAGAAACTGATGATTGCATAGTGGTCCAAACATTGGGAATCAAAGCCTATGGTTAAAGGACATGTGGTTTAGGACAAGGCAAAAAAGTATCTCTCTGTGTAGGGAAAAAAAAAAAAAATCCCAAGAGGCTGGGTATGTGTGAAGGTTGCCCAAAGCCTAAGTAGGAACCAGGCTTGATCATGTGGAGTTCTCTGCCCACCTCGCTGCCAGGAAAGATCTGCTTCCTGGGGTTTTACTGAACCTGCGGCTCTCTTGCTTGGTCTCTGCTCTTTCCCATGTCAGCACTGTGCCTAATGCCCCATAGCACACTCTGCTGATCCTGTCCTGGCTCTTAGAGAGTATTTACATATGCAGCTTCTGCCCCTGTCCCAACCGTGCTCTCCAAGTCACCCAGTGTTACTATAACACTTTTCCCTTCCCCTGAGACTACTACGTCAGTCTACCCAGTCTATCGCAGAATTCACCTCTATTTTCCTCCTACACTAACTGCCCCTCCCCTGTGAGGGTCCCTACAGGCCCTGTGTTAGACTCCTGGCCCTTCCCCTGTCTTTGCCAGTGTCAGCTCTACCTTGCTCCCTGGAGCCAACCACCCTCTCTCCAGGCCTGGCTGGGACTAGCTCCTGGGAGCCCTTCCCTGGCCTCCCCAACTTTGGCCCTTGACTTCTAGGCAAGGGATGGGAAAGCATGGGCTCTAGGGGCAGCCGAGCCT
The DNA here is from genome assembly GCA_019843815.1 of Montemys delectorum. Lineage (NCBI taxonomy): Eukaryota > Metazoa > Chordata > Mammalia > Rodentia > Muridae > Montemys > Montemys delectorum. Next base: position 7,052 of record JADRCD010238039.1, read on the forward strand.
CCTGGGTTGTTTGTTTGTTGTTGTTGTTGTTGTTTTCGAGACAGGGTTTCTCTGTGTAGCCCTGGCTGTCCTGGAACTCACTCTGTAGACCAGGCTGGCCTCGAACTCAGAAATCCACCTGCCTCTGCCTCCCAAGTGCTTTAATTTTTTTTTTTTTTTTTGAGACAGTATATCATGTAGCCCTGGCCTGCCTTGAATTCTTGATCCTCCTGACTCTACTTACAAGTGTCAGGATTATAGTCATATGCTACCACACCTGGCTTTGTTTTTATTATTGTTGTTTTTTTAAAAGAAATTATTTATTCTTATTTTATATGTATGCACGTATGTATGTATGTATCTATGTATATATGTGTGTCTCTGTCACAATGTATATGCACCACATGCATGCAGTATCCATGGAGACCATTAGAGGAAAGGATGTCTCCTGGAGCTAGAGTTACAGGCAGTTGTGAAGCCCCTGACACAGATGTAAGGAACCAAACTTGAGTCCTCTACAAAATGGCAAATGCTCTTAACTACCATGTCTCCAGCCCCTTTGTTTTGGTTGTCTGAGACAGTCTAAGGTAGTCCAGGCTGGCCTTGAACTCCTGATCCTCCTACCTCCGTCTCTCAAGTGCTGGCATCTCAGGCTGGTCCCAGCACAATGGCTCCACACCTGCTCCTGAATCCCCACCCCATTACTTTCAAGACTGTTTTACCTCTGCATGTAAAATGAAGGATCCCAGCCTGGACAGTCCTTTAGGCTCATGTTAAAAGCCCAAGACCTGGAGCGGTGCTGAGAAAGGTGATAAGTAACTACGGATATTGCAGTCAGCCCTCCCTCTCCCTAGCGCCTGCTCCACCCACGTGGTTGGGTTGGAAAGCCAAGGACACCGAGCCCTGGCCAGGCCAGGAGACTGCAGGGATGGCATATGGACACCTGGCACTGCAGGAGCCATGCCAGTGCCGAATGGCTGAGAGTCCCCGGCCAGGCGGCAAGCATAGTCAGTCAGGCTTGGAGAGCTGGTTCCTGTCCCCTCAGCAGACGCATGAGGACTACCTCCAGAGATTAGGGGTGTGGGTCCCACATGCCAAGCCATACTTTTGTTGACTGCAGTTTTCGCACAGCAGGAGAGACTGTGTCTGAGGAGATAGGTGCTGGTCTAGGAATGCCAGGTCAGGGCATCTCACGGACCTCATCCTGTCACTTGATAGCTGCATACACTCTGCAGGGCCTGACAGCTCCCTCAGGATGTAGAGGGTGCTTTTGTTGCTGGTGGTGATGGGCTTTGTTTTGTTTTGTTTTTACAAGCCTTGAAACACCAAGGTCTTGCCTCAACCTTTTCACAGGACAAAGGGCTGTTTACTGGACTAAAGACAACCTGCTCTGAATGCTCTCCCCTTCACCAGGGATGCTGGACTCTGCCTCCCTAGGCATAGATGAGGGGACATTCTCATCAGCTCAACAGGGAACAGACATTTGTGTGAATGCGTCTGTGGGGCTGAGCTCACCCACTCAGGCCCTGGATTTCGGGATCTGAACTCTGGTTTTCTGTCTTGTGTTTTACCTGCTGAGCCAGCTCCCCGATTCTAAACAGACCCCTCCTCTCTCCTTTCTCTTCTCTTTCCATCTCCCTCCTCCCCTCTCCGTCTCCCACTTTCTCCTTTCCCCCCTTCCCTCTCTCTTTCCCCTTTGGCCTCTCCCCTCTCTGACTCCCTTTTCTTCTTTCCCTCCCCTTTCCTCTCTTCTTCTTGTCTCCCTCTCTCCTTCCCTTTTCCCTTTTCCTGCCTCTTTCTCTCACTCCCCCTCTCTTCTTCCTCTGTCCCTCCCTCCCTCTTTTCCTCTCCCTCTCCCTCTCCCACTCTCCTCCTCCTCTTCCTCCCGCTCTTCTTCCTCCTCCTATTCCTCCTTCTCCTCTTTCCTCCCCCCCGCCCCCGCAGAAAGAGTCGCTCTGGCTGGCCTGGAACTTACTGTGTAGACCAGGCTTGCCTCAGAGTTGCTTGAATTGATACTTCTGCCTCAGCTTCCAGAATGCTGGGACTCCAGACATGTACTACCGTGGCACCCTGCCTTAATAGTTTTGGGTATCTACTATGTGCCAGGAATAGTCTAGGCTCTGGGCAACAACAAGACCAGGTACACCTTTAGGACACACTAGACTCTTGGGGGGGGGGGGGGGAGATGGACAGTAAATACCTGTCCCGTCAAGCAGTCCGAAGTATTTGTGGCACAAAAGCCTGTGTGCTGTGTGAGGCGGTGTACAGTAACCAGCTACTTTTTTAGATGAACAAAGAAAACACACAATCTTGGCAGAAATTGTCTGACCTGCGTCTAGGTTCAGGACGGTGCATGACAATCGAGGCCATGCCCCACCCTGGTGGCCCACTGGGAATGCTCTCTGGGCAGCATGTGCCCTCCTCCCCGTTGTCCCTCTCCCTCCTTCCGTGACTCTCCCTGGATCTGGACACCAGGCTTTTGCCGACTGCACCGGCACTTTAGTGGCTGGTAGTCTGGATTTTTCTGTCCTTCATGGTCACTTTCTCCAGTGACATGTTTTCAGTTCCCTGTCGCTTTTAATTCAGAGCCAGCTTTTTAGCTGGAACAAGAAAAAGATATCCTGGAACTCATACCTTGTCAGGCAACTGGATACAGACAAATAATTTCCCCAGGCCCTTTTCTCGATGTGTGCCTCTGACCCCTTCACTCCCAATCCGGACCCCTGGATCACCTACGTCTAACCTCCGTCTAACGGTCTAACCTCAGCCCCATCTACACAGGCCCAGGTCTAATGTAGGCACAGTGCTCCGGAGCAGGGGCTGTGAAAACGCGGTGGAACCCCACACTTCCCAGACACCAGTCGCATCCCCTTCCTCCCTCAGTTCTGTCTCAGGTGTGACTCTGTTTGACCACATTGTCTCTGAGCTCCTCCAGGGCTGGCAGGGCCAGATCTCCTCCAATCAGCATACTGCAGTCAGTGTCCATCACATGGCCAGAATGTGGACGCTTAACCATCAGCTGTGGAAAATTACCCACGAATACACCTTCCCCGGCTCCACACACGGTGAGAGGCTGAGAGAAAGACGAAAAGAGGAAGACCTGGGACCCACCCCTAAACCTGAGTTGTCTTATAAAAAAGTCGACAGCCAGGCATAGTGGCTCCCACCTGTCATCTCAGCATTGAGAAAGCTGAGGCAGAAGGATTGCCTTGTCTCCAAAATAAACGAGTAAAAATAAATATTACAGGAAAATAAACAAACAGTGCATCTCTTTTAAATAGATCCCACCAGGGATTTTCCTCGTATGTCGGTGTGTGAGGATTTTTTTATAAGTGTATGACAAATGGGAAACTTGGCTAAGTATACTCTTAACAAATTGCCATTATTTAAAAAAAAAAATTAGGATTGTCCCCGAGGAGTGAACACACCACAAACGTTCTCTCCATTACGAGTAAGCCTCCTTATGACCGCGTCCCCTACCACAGGTCCTCTGGGCTTGTCCCCTAATAGTCCGAACCCAGCCAATTAGAAGCCAGCTTTTCTGATGTCCCGCCTCCTCCGTGACCAGCAAACGTATGCTCCGCCCCTCCACCAGCGCCACCTGGAGGTTGAGGAGCGAAAGTGCGGCGTCTGCGCAGAGAGTACAGGGCCCAAGTGAATCCATGCGGGGCTGCTGCATGGCTTGCTGCGGGATTTTTCGGGCGGAGCCTCCAGGAACTGTCACCAGCGCCTTCAGCCTCGGTGCTCAGCTAGCTGTGTTGTAAATTATATCCTCTATCCCCTCGAGGTTTTTTGTTTCGGTTTTTTTTTCCCCTAAGGATCTGCTAAGGGAACATTGGGTCACAAAAGTGGCCAGAAAGCTTTCCCCCGCCCCCCTTGGCCATTTATTCACTGTGTAAAATAGGCTGGCCTCTAACTTGCAGCGTTCATCATGTCGGTGGGAGTGATGGAGCATTTAAAATGGCTCCTAATGCAAGATGTGGTGGCACATGCTTGCAGTCTCATGATAGACGCCTGGAGTCGGAAGGGGTGGTAGCCTTTTCCCTGGTGGGACAGCCAAGACATCGCCAGCTCCTCCCCTGAAGAGACTGACTGGAGACCCTCAAACTACATCAAGCACAGAACTGACACAGCTAGGGTTCGCTCTGCTTCCGGTTCTTAATCTAAATGGCGGTTCCAGAGATGTGGAGGTTTCCTTTAACTCAGTGACCTTCAAGAGAGTAACCTCCACCCCAGCTTTGCACAGTCCAGATGTGATGGGGTGTACCTCCTAGAAAGGTGTCCTTATTGAGTATCTACAAAGAGCCACAAAGCCTAGGATCCTTATTGGAATAGCCGCCGCCCCAGAGCCCCAAGAGTTGGACAAAAGAAAATACCCCTTTTAGACTCTTTTCCAATCATGTAGCTCTGCTTTTCTTGTCAGAGAGAGAAGGGGTGTGTGTGTGTGTTGTGGGGGGGGGGGGGCAGATGGAGAGTGTCCATGGAGTAGGAGAGAAAGACAGAGGCATGCTACTTGAGAAGTAGGAGGAGGCCTTGGTTTGCTAGATTTGAGGGAAGAACTCCAGAGCCAGGCCTCTCTCTCCCTGTAGGTGTGGCCTCAGATTTGGAAACTTCAGGGAGACCTGCCTGGCCAAGGGGAGAGGCCACAGAGCACACAGTCCCAGCTTAGGGCCTGCCTTAATTATGTCAGCCACAGCTCCAAGATTCCCACAGGGTAGGAGCTCAGTAGACAGTGGTAAACCATTCCCTGAGGCTACTGGGTGTAGTTCTAGGGTCCACAGAGGCCTCTCCCCTGGAGTACCCAAGTTAGCCCTGTTAGAACCAGCAGAGAGTCCAGGATCCAGGACACCTGCCTCCCCGGCTCCATCACTTCCTGGGCTAGAGGCTCAAAGTCGACAGATTCTGAGTCCCGGAGGCCTGTGCTGGGGGGGGGGGGGGGGCGTCCACTGGGGCAGGTACTGGGAAGTGTGGAAAGCCACTCATCCCTGGCCCACCTAACATCCAGCACTGGTCTCCCTGCAGTTCCTGTGTCACCTCTCACCTGCCTGTCCCTGGCTCCTTCTTTCCCTAGGGCTGCAGGACCTTTTTAGCTCCTGGTTTCTGACTCTACATCTGTGGAATGATTTTTGCCTCCAGTGAGCGCCTGGGTGCCCAGGGCAGGCAGGTTTTCCAGGTGCTGCTCAGATTCCAAGTACCTGGAATATCACGGGGAAGAAGATACAGGAAGGGAGGGAAGCTGGGTTAGACTTCCCCAAGGAGGAACAGAGCTGTGAGCCCAGGGCCATCTGGAGCCCTCTGGGAATTCCCTGTAGGCATAGGCCACAGTTGGAAGAGGTCTGGTCCTGGCTCTGTCACTGACTTGCTACCAAGAACTCCCTGGGCTTTAGCATTATCTCTAGAATGGATGTCACAGTTGCTAGCCTACCCGCACACCTGCCCATGTGACAGGGATGGATCAGGGCTCCTCATCCCTCTGGCCCTCTAGGAGACGGGGCAGAAAGACAGTGTGTTTCATGGTAGCGTTGGTAGCATGTGTGGAATGCTGGCTATGAGTAGAGCACAGTCCCAGGCACTAGGCACCTTTATTTAATTCTAGCAGCCCTAAGCAGACAAGACCATCACTCCCAATAGCAACATTATCAAAATCACTACAGCTAGCGAAGGCCAAGTCCTCAGGAAAGTTCGTATCTGCCTAAAGCAAAGGCCTTCCCTTGAGTCTAGGCCACCCTGAGACAACTCTGGGGTGGGGAAAAGGACCTTGCTAGAAGTCCTGTCCATGTTTATTACTCTATCCAACTTCTGTGTGGGCCTGGGAAATTTAGTTAAATTCTTTAACCTTTCATACCCACATTCTTGGATTTCCATGTTCAAGTTTCTTGGCTCGTGCTCTTTCCTTTAAAGTTGGCTGCTGAGGGTCTCAGCGGCTGCACTCTCCCCTCTTCTGTGCCCAGGACCCC